>JAQZBX010003601.1:0-64504 GCA_029593785.1 Cabassous unicinctus | reverse complement strand
AGTGTGGTGGCTTGGAGTTATGTACCCCAGAAAAGCATGTTTTTAAAACTTAATCTAGTCCTGTGGGTGTGAACCCAATGTAAGCAGAACCTTTTGATGATGTTACTTCATTTAAGGTATGGCTCAACTCAAGCAGGATGGGTTTTAATGCTATTATTGAAGTCCTTATAGAGAAGGCCACAGAAAGAGAAGCCACGGGGAGCAGCCAGAAGCTGGAAGTCAGCGGAACCTTAAAGAGAAAAAGAAGATGCCAGCATATGCATTGTCATGTGACAGAAAAGCCAAGGACCAAGGATCACTGGCAGCCAGCCCCAGAATGCCATAGCCCTCACAGAAAAGGCATCACCTTGCTGACTACTCGATTTTGAACTTCTCTTAGCCTCAAAACCATGAGCCAGTAAATTCTCATTGTATAAGGCAACCCACATAGCAGTTGGGAAACTGAAAGAGGGAGATAGAGGCATAAATCTATTTGAGATATGTCTATCTTACCAAAAAATGTGCACTGCAGCGACAAATACTAATTATCGTTATTTAGCCAAATTGACAAATTTTGGTTAATAAGTAGCAATATATCAGAATAAAATCCATAATGCAAAATATCAGTGAAATACTATTATTCCTATGACTTTGTAGATCTGATGCCAAATCTCTGGAAATAATTTGAAAAGAAAATGGTGAAAGCATTTTTCAAAAATTTGTGTGCCTGGTATAATGTTTAAAAGAAGTATGTCCCAGATGTGCCTTGTTTGGGTGCCACACTACAATTAAATACCTTGAGAACAACAGCTCAAGCACCATCCTGCCAGAGTACAGAAAGTGTAGTCTTTTATCAGCTGTATTCATTTCCTAGGGCTGCCATAACAAATTACGACAAACTTTGAAGCTTAAAACAATAGAAATTTGTACTCTCAGTTCTGGAGGCCAGAAGTCTAAAATGAAGGTGTTGGTAGGGCTGTGCTGTCTCTGTAGGCCCCAGCAGAAAGTCCTTCCATACTTCTGGCAGCTTCTGATAGGCCCCTCATTATTCCTTGGTTTAGGGTGGTTTACTTTCCATCTCTGCCTCCATGTTCACATAGCCTTCTCCTCTTCTCTCTGTATGTGCCTCTTATAAGTACAGTTGCCACTGGATTTTGGTCCCACCTGATAATCCAAGATGATCTTAAGGTCCCTAACTTAATCACATCTACAAAGACCCTGTTTTCCAAATACTGTAAGGTCAAATTCACAGGGTTCAGTGGTTAGGACATGGACATATTTTTGGGGGCAATTATTCAACCTATGATACCAGCTTTATTCCCCAGGTGTTTTCTAAGTCTCCCCAGGAAAAGTTTATATGTTCCCCATTCTGTCCTTGTGTCTGTGGCCGTTTGAGATTATTTTATGAGCCCCCAAAAGAGAGCTTATGTTTGTAAACTAATCTATTCCTCTGCATATGATACCTTTTGCTTGCATTAAATTCAGCTGAGGTGTCTTTGATTAGATTACCTGTTAAGATTGAGTTTTTTTTTTTTTAATTTGACTACATCAGTGGGTGTGACTCAGGTTGAGTCCCTGCCCTCTTGCTGGGTCTGATATAAATGGACACTCACACAAGAAGACACATGGGAAGAGAGAAGCTCAGTCATTTTTGATCTGGCCATTTTGACAAAAAGAAGAAGGCTCAAACAGCTGAAGCCCTGGAGAGAGATGAGCCATTTTGCCCGATAGCTTACTGCTGAGATTGGGAAGAAAGCCAAGACTGATAAAGGAAGCCCTGAGAGACAAGCCCTATGCCAGGAGAGTGAGGCCTTCACTTAAGGATGAAGCCTTAAGAGGAAGAGGAAGCCCAGAGGGGAAGGCTGAGACCAGCCAGAGATTGGCAACCATCTTGCTTCAACACATGGCAACTGACTTTGGTGAGAGAGCAACCTTGAATTGGACTCTTCAGGGCCTTGTAACTGTTAAGTTTTTACCCTAAATAAATACCCTTTATAAAAGCCAACAGATTTCTGGTACTTTGCATCGGCACGTCTTTGGAGGACTGATAGTGTTCAGCTGCCACTTCTACCAGTCAGTGGTGTTTAGATCTCACTGCATGGCCGTTGTGCCTGTCACCACTTGTCTTAAGGCTGGAGTTGTTCAATGGGCTACAAATCCTTTCCCATTTTCCCCCTGCAAATTACATTCCCCAGCTTCAAATTCCCCATGGTGATTGTTAAGTGAGTCTATAATTCTTAAGAAGACTTTTCTGAAGGCTTGAGGAAAAGAGAAGAGGTTTGCAAAGAGAGAAAACAAAACTGGAAACTATAAATAGCCATTTTCAGTCCACAACCCAAGCTCCTCCAATAGGTGTCACCCTGACTCCCCAGCTTGTGGTCTGAACCAGGAAACTTCCTTTTCTCAAAGTGACTCCCAGCCAATGGTTACTTCCCTATCAGGAGCCTGTCCTGAACTTCCAAAGAGAAAACGCGTTTCTCTCAGTGAAAAATATCCACAGATATACAACTTGGTTCAGTGAAGATGGTCTTAATGTTATTTTGCAGAGGGTTTTAGCTTCTTGATCTTGGGCCAGGATGGGATATGTGCTTTACATTTGCCAAAGCAAAAAGATCATAAAGTCATTGCACCCTGAACAAAACAATGATTTCCCTCCAGTGTGGTTTCAGTCTTTGGAGAAACATACAATGTATCAAAAACACTTGGGGTTTTATCTCATTTAGAGCACCCACTTGAGGTGATATTGTGAATCATGGCTTCTTACACAATGCCTTAATTAACAAATCACCGGGAGAGAGCCAGGCTTTTAGTGCACTTGGCTTGGGAACCTGGGGGAAGCTACGTCCCCTCCTAATCTGTAAAGGGGCAGAGTTTAGTAAAGAAGTACTTGTGGCTGTGGGGAGGGGAAGGAAGCCTGAGGCAGCTGAGTTAATCCAAGTTTTGACCTTGGTATTCCTTCTAATTACCTGATTGTCTTGGCTTATAAAAGTGCTATATGGTCACTGTAGAATTATGTAGAAAATAAAGAGAATTGTTGAAGAGCGGGGAAAAAAAAACATAATATTACAACCTAAAATAACTAACACTTAAAAATTGAATCATCTTGTAAAAATAGGTTTGTATCCTGTCTTTTCCACTTTACATGATATTTGAACATTTTGAAACACAGTAATAGGTTTCAATGGACTATGATTTTTTAAAAATGACTGCATGGTGTTTTGTTGCCAGATATGGTATCATTTAACTATCCCTCTCTTGTAGGTTTTTTAGATTATTTCTATATTCATATTAAAAATAACAGGGCAAGGAGGATTTTTGTTCATAAATCTTAGATGCACCTCTAATTATTTCTTTTCAAGTGGAGTAACAGGTTAAATTTTTTAAGCTTTTGATTAATACTGCAGATATAACCCCCACCCCAAAAAGGCAATTTATATGTTGCACTGTTTCAAATAGTACTTATTTTTTTTTATCCCTTGTCAACATTGGATGCATAGTAACACAAATTCCAAATTGAGGAGTAGAATTTTCTCATTTATTTTCTTGTTTTTTATTTACCTTTTTAAAATGATATTGAACTTTTCTGGACATTCACATTTCTGTTTTCATGAATTTCCTTTTCATGCTCTTTAACCATTTTTCATTCTGCATTATTATTATCTTACTGATTTGGGAAAGGTCTGTATCTATTACATATGACACAGTGCATTTTTCCCAGAATTATTTGCTTTTTTATTTTGTTTATGCTTTGTTTTAAAGTATAGAAACAATCCCCCACCCGCCACCCCCACCCAGATGGCTTCCTCATCTGTCTGCTCATTGTCTCTGCTCATTGTGTCTTCTCATCTTCTTTAGGAGGCACTGGGAACTGAACCTGGGACCTCCCATGTGGGAGGCGGAGGCCCAACTGCTTGAGCCACATCTACTCCCTGCTGGTTGTGTCTGCTCGTTGTGTCTGCTCACTGTCTCTGCTCATTGTCTCTGCTCATTGCTTCTACTCTTCTTATTTAAGAGGCACTGGGAACTGAACCTAGGACCCCCCCGTGTGGGAGGCAGGCACCCAACTACTCAAGCCATATTCGCTCCCCGAGAAACTTAATTTTAATGTCATTAACTATGTTAGCCCTTTCCTTTATGGTTTCTACCTTTGATTTCATGCCTCAAAATTGCTCTCCTAACTTAACAGTAGGTAAAAATTCACCTATGTTTTCTTCTAGTTTTGTGGTTTTGTAACGTTATTTTTACACACTTAACTCTTTAGACTACCTAGAACTTATTTTGTTGTATGGAATAAGGAAAGGATCAAATTTATTTCTTATACATAAACTTATCCAGTTGCCCCAGAACATATTGCTTAGCCTTCCTCCTCCCAACAATTTGAAGCATCGTTTTTATCACATACTAAATTCTTATCTCTTATAGAGTCAGGCCCTGGGTTCTGCATTCTATTCCATGGAGTGGTCCTTGAGTTCTCTCATCTTTATGGTTATCATTTTCTATATCATAATATAGTTGAAGTAGCCTTTAAAAATTTTTTTTGAACACAAGGTATTTGAAAAATCGTTTTCCGTTTCTTGTGGCAAACTTGATAAGAAAGGGTAACTTTTACTGAATTCTCCACTGTCCCGTCCCCTTTCTTAACCTAGAGAACGTGTGTTTGCTTACCCTGAGGCTGGGCTGCCTTTCAGGAGGGCTATGGTGGGTGGGGCAGTGGGAGTGGTCAGCCCTGGGTGCAGGGCTGCAAATGATTTTGTCACTTGGGGGGTGGGGGGCAGAGTTAAAAAGTGCTCTGCCCAAGTTTCAAATATGCTTGGTGTGCTAGTGGTTCTAGGTAGTACTCCTCTCTGGAAGAAGCCCTTCCCCACCCTCCGTGTGTCTGACCTTCACCTCAAAGAGGAGGTCCTACTCCTTATATTGTCTGTACCTGCCTGGTGGCCGCCCTCATCCCACTGGTTCAGAAGATTCAGGAATATTCTGCAGGGTCCCCTCTATTAGCTTTCAGGCAGCAAAGACTCCCTTAAGCCAGGCACAACCGTATCAAAGTTTCTGGTATTAGATGGTACTCTTCCTAGTTTCCAGTGCTGTTGTACATTTCTATCACCCTTCCCCAGTTTTACATTTTGTAGCTTGGTTTCATGGCAATGCCTTTCCAGTGTCTTATCTGTAAGTCAAGTATTGGCCATTAAAACACACTAGGAGACCCTAAGAAAGGGGCAGGGAGGCAGCAAGAGACTCTTTACAAAGTAAAACGTGATCCGGTTACACAATGCTCTTGTCTTGAGCGTGGAGGGTGGGCAAAGGGGAAATGCCTTTTTGAGGGGCATCGAGGGGGATAGCTCATCCTCTGGAATGATGCCTTAAGCTGCCTGTGTTATTCTTATCACCACTAAGAATTCTGGTTTTGAAATGAGTAACTGGAATGCATTCTCTTTACTGCAATACGCACAGGATTTTAAAGCTAGATCTTGCAGTCTAAGTCCTTCATCTTATAGATGAAGAAATGAAATCCCAGAGGAATGGACTTACTTCAGTTAATTCCCCAAGATAGTTAGTGGCAGAATGGGAACCAGAGCATGGATCCACTTCCTCCTAATTAAGCATATTTTCTAATAGAGATTTTGCTGCACTTGTTTTGAGATTACTCAACTTTTCTCCATGTCTGTCTGTCTCCTAGTTGTTGTGAAGATTAAGGACAATAATATATATTAAAAATATGATGCAAATATTCTCGCTGTCCTGATTTAGTGATAATCAGGGTAGGCTAAACATTCACTATATTTGAAACCATGCATGTGTCCCAAGACCTGGTTTTTCTCCCTAGGTCTGGTTTTTAGAATGCTGGTGATAAACTAAGCCTGATTTATTATATGACCATCCTGTATGGGAAAAGACAGTAACTCTGAGTATCTTTGGTCAACCTTAAGAGATATAGCAGGGGGACGGATGTGGCTCAAATGGTTGGGCGTCTGTCTCCCATATGGAGGTACCTGGGTTTGATCCCCAGGACCTCCCAGTAAAAATAAATAAATAAATAAATAAATATATGTATATATATAAGGCACGTGGGTCACTAGGCCCTGTACGTGGGTGCACCGTCAGGCCCCGCAAGCAGGTGAGCCCCCAGGCTCCGTGCACAGATGCACCATCGGGCCATGCGAGCCATGCAGCAAGATGATGACGTAACAGGAGAGTAACACAAGGGACAGCCAAGACGAGACACACCGAAAAACCAGGAACTAAGGTGGCACACATGGTAGGATGCCTCTCTTTCACATCGGGTGTTCCGAGGATCGAATCCCAGTGAAGAAAGGAGGAGGATGAGAAGAGAGGGCAGGAAACAGACACAGAGGGTTGCCCAGCAAATGGGCACAGGAAGAGCAAAAACGGGGGTGGGTGTGGGTGAGGGTGTTTGTAAAAAAGGATAAAAGTAAATAAATAAATCCTTAAAAAAAAAAGCATAGTTAGTAGTAATACTTTGACGATGCTCTTTCATAATTTGTTAACAAATGTTTCACAACAATGCAAAGTATTTGTGGTGGGGTGATGTGTGGGAGCCCTGTATGATGTTATGCATGTTTGTTTTGTAAGTTCACAATGTTTGCTGAACACTTATAGTTTATATGAGTTCATGTATGAATGATGAACTTCAATAAATTGTTTAAGAAAAAATACTTGGAGGGGAAACAGGAAAAAAAAATATGCCTGAACCTCTGAAAGACCTCAAAAACTGATGGTCTAAGTGTTATTCGAATAAATGATTCAAATGATAGAGGCTTGAAGGGGATAGAAATTGTGGGATATGGAACTGTGGAATATAGCTTTTTTTCTTTTAGAATGATATTGACGTATTTCTTCTCTAATGAACTAATGTTCCTATTTCAAAGACTTCTTTCACAGGGACAAAATTAACACAGTAAAGCCAAAAAAAAAAAAAAAAAAAAGGCACAGGAAGAACTCAACACAAAGAATGGCGAAACGTCTGAAAAGTTATCAAGAGTCAAGTAGCACTGCCTTAGTTTTATTTTAAAATAAAGGATTCAGCAGCTATATAATAACCCCGAATATGCAGGGAATTGTCCATGATCATAACTTCTCTTCTTCTTTCTTCTACTTATCTACTCGTAAAAAGCTTTGACATTAGTTTCTGCTTTAGTTATTCATTCCTTCCTTCAAACAAATATTTACTGAAACTCTATTATGTTCCTACTCTGTGGTTACAGCAATGAATATGGTATATCTACAGTCAAGAGAGAGAAACAGAGGCAATTATAATAAATTATGTAAAGAACTAGGACAGTAAAACAATAGGGTGTTAGGGAAGCAAGGAAAAGAAAATGTGGTACAACTTGGTACACACAGATCTGTTGTAAACAAACATTTCTGTTAAAAGTATTTATTGGGGTATACAAGTGAAACCAAAAGTTAGGAAATCATCTTTGGAGTTCACTAACTCAAAATTTTTAGTGTGTCCTGACTGGTGATAATTAGGAGATGGCTACTATTTGGATCATTTCAAATTGCTTCTTTGAATGATTCTGCACCTTGAGAATGAGATTCTGGTTTGTTTGATTTGGGGTATAATGCATAGAGAGGAAGATTCTAAATATCCTGGGTTTTGAGGGCTGATAAAGTATTTTCCATTACCAAGATATTATCTAATGAAATTAAGAACTTTTGGGTAGTCTCTGGCTATATCAGCAACATGACCAATAGTCATGATTAAAGGCCAACGGTGATATGATGAGGCAAGGATTGTTAATAGGTAAGGATTTGTAAATAAGCAAACGCATTTACTGTGAATGCATTACAAATAGCAGGATTAGAAAGGGGTGCTATAAAGCATTTTTGTCACTTAATTAAAATATATGGTTTTGACTGATATACTCAAATTGTTCACTATTACAAGAGATAGTACATAAACTCTCTTCCCACCTTGTTAAGAAACGTGAAAAAGCAAATAATCATTGTTATTATCTCCATGTGTAATAACGAAGATCAGAAAGGGATTATTGTGGAATACTCAACTATGCACTAATAAAAAGGGTGATGAAGAGATCATTTCTTTCTGTAGGTAAATTCCAGTAATAAATTCTGAGGTTATACAACCCTAATGCACATGAGTAAGAAATACCACAAAGTAATTAAGAATAAAATTTAATATTGAAAAATAAGAAATGTGACATCATAAAAATGGGAAGGGGAAGAACGAGTGAAGCTAAGGAAAGATAAGTAAAAGAAGGAAAAAACCTATCCTATGTTCCCATTGCGTACAACATAGATGAACAAGGTCAGCAAGGAAGACACTATGAACACTGAGAGATACTAAAGAATATTTTCTTTCCTGGGGACAAGCAGTTATTCAAAATATAATGAATACATGACTCATTTTTTTTTTTAAGATTCAAGTAATCTAACTACAGATTACTGGAAATGAATAAGACTTTTCCTAAAAGAAAATGAAATTTTTGAAACAAATTGAATAATATCAATATATACATACGAATTGAGCCTGCAGTTTTAAACCTCGAGTTTGTCATTAAACCAAAACAGTAGAGCAGAAGATAAGATTAAATCTGCTATAGACTCTCAAGTCCAATTATTTTGAGGTCTGTTTGCAGAAAAAGAATAAAGAATTGAGGGCCTCTTAAGGAGACGTACTTCTTACAGTACTTGAACAACTCCACCATTTGTTTTGTTGCATCCAGGTGATGAATGAGGGAGAAGTTCAGAGGGATGGTGAGAAGGGGGTTTTCTGTGCTCTTGAGAGTCCATTTCTGTCACCCCCTACTTCTAATACATATAAACACACACAAATCCGCACACCTCATTTTTCTCTTCTTGCTGAGATGGAGAGACTTACCACTTGGCTAGATACAAAACAAAGATGATTACGCCAGCAAATTTTATAAAAAATTTTAAAAGTATAGGGGACATATTAAAAATAATCATAGGTGACAATATACACAAGTTACTGTTGATAGCCAATTATCTGTTTTAAATCATGTAATCTTCACAACTACCTGTGAAGAAGGTGCTATTTTCAGATGAGAAAACAAACACAAGGAGGGGGAGAAACATGGCTGGAAAGAGTTGGACTAGAATTCAATCCCAGGGCATCTTCCTCAAATCATGTCAACATAGTGCCTCTCTAATGTGGCTAAAAACTGAAGGAAGCATTGAAGAAAATATTTTTCTAAGTATTTATCCATTAGTTTCAAATATGGAACATTCTAGAATCTCTTCCAATTTTGTTATTTGAAAATAACCTGGTCTTCTCTACTAATTCAGAGTGTAGATTTTTTTTTCTTGTGTCTCTTACACCATCTCATCTCTTTTTAAAACCTGACAATTTTTAATTCATTTTCAAAATTAGCCAAAGATAGTTTGTAAAAAAAAAAAATCTAATTGGAAGGTATGCTATCTGAACTAGCTGGAACCAGGTTTCCACAGTTAGAATCTATTAAATAGCTTATACACACAGGGTTTATTCTTTCATGTAAACAAAAACAAAAAGTTCAGAGGACATAGTCTGGAGAATGCACAAAATCATCAGAGACCTAAGACTTTCGATAGTTTTCCTCTCCTTGACTCCCATCTGCAAAATAACTTCACTTTGCCAGATTGCTGAAGGGGTTCCACCTGCATCATTGTGAGAGCAAGTAAAAGATAGGGAAGAAAGAAAAAAAAAATGGAGCACTTCTCTTTTAAAGAAGTGGCCGAGAAAATCCAGAGAGCACTTTCTCTTCTCATTGATCAGAAATTAATAGCCACATCTAATTGCAAAGAATGCTGGGAAATCGTCTTTTAACTGGGCACATGCCCTCCTGAATGAAATTAAATAAAAAAAATACTTAGTTCAGTAACTAAGGTGGACAATGAGAATAGATGTTGATGGAAACAACTAATAGCTTCTGCCATTGTGTCATACAGAAACTTGTGGGAATTCATGAGCAAGAGAACTGGGTATCTGAGCTCAGGTTAGGAAATCTACTCTAAGCCTCAAAAATAAATGGGAGGCAACCCTGTGCTAGGGAATGGATTAGATTTGTTTGTATTAATTTATAATTGTTGGGGGTCAACTTATACCTAAAAGATCTCCTTATAGATTGGATTTACAAAGGAATAATTACTTGAAAATTCTTTTAGGAATGAATGACAGGCCCCACTTAATTATTCTAAGTCCGCATTCCCTGAAATCAATCAGACGTGGACTCAGCCCTCCCCTTTCAGCTCCTCGGAATATAACACAATGGCTCAGAGGCAAGGGAAGAACCTCCCTTCCTTTCCTTTGTTTTCTTTGTCTTAAACCACCATCTCTGAGTGCCAAGGTACAGCCGAGATACCGCCAAAGAAATCTTTAGATAATTATGCTCCATTCTCTTCATTTCAAATTATAGAAATGAAACTACCACCAGACAAGTACATTTTCATAAACACTTTGCTTCTGTGTTCCAATGGATGCTGATGAGAGAACATATGCACACACAGCCATATTCACAAACATTTATAACCTCCAGCAACTATAAAGTCTCATCTGTTCTATAAAGAACGGCTCTGTTCCCAGTGCTATTTGCCAGCGGATACTGATCACTTGACAGCTATATTTAAAGGCAGCAGTCTCCTGACTCCAAATCCTCCACACTAAACACCTGTTCCCTGTCAGACAATGCAGCTGACATTTTTCCAAGTGACCTGGTCATTTTGTTAGGGCAGTTCCTTGCCCCATGAACCACATAAAGAACAGTCAGCGGGTTGCCTGAGAGTTCACCAGGCTCTAAGTTGAAACTAGAACATTGCAAAGCTCTTGACATGTGAAAAGGAGTCACAGGAAGCCCCCAAGTTTGCCCACAGACAAAATATCTTTAGCTGTCTGCTCTCCAGTTATCTTGCCATGATGAAGCAGCATCCACTGATACTGTTGTTGGCATATAATTAGGACAGTGCACCTGGCTTTCAGATTCTTTAAAAAAGACAACATTAAAAACCTGGTCTCTAAAAGCTATACATATTTTATTGTCACAAATTAGAAATATATAAAATATCACAAATAAAAAAATACTCATTGTTAAGAACAGGAAGCTAAAAAGTTAGCCAGCCCCAGCTTCATAGATACTGGTAGAAGACATGAGACTTCAAGGTCAGAGATAAAGGAGACTTTATTACAGAATTAGCAGTAGCCAGAGTGTCAGCATGTTTTGCACGAGTTTCCTGAGCCCCAATTCCCGCAGAATGATGGAAAGAGAGTCAGATAGCACTTACACACGTCATGGGTTATGTTACAGGAGAGGAGCACTGAGCTTAGGGAACCCAAATCTTTTCTAATGGACAGTCAGCCTACCTAATCATTGACTCAGAAAGAGATATTATCTTTATTATGCTGGACAGTAAAACAACTACCATGTGCTCTAGGCGGGATGGTGGGTACCCTCTCTTCTTCCAAGGCTGTTCACAGTACAAACAGCTCTGGAGAGACGGTTGGGAACAAAGAGAAGTCAGAGCTTCTGCTCATAAGAGAAGCATAAATGTGAGAGACCTTTGGAAAATTGTCTCCCAACATTCATAAACCAATTCCCTAGAGAAAAACACATTTGCTATTTTGGTGCAACTATATAGAGATACATATATTTATTTAAAAAGTGAAAACTTTCACCCATACTATTATATAATCTTAATTAATATATTGTGACTTTTGCTCCATAATTTTTTTAGGATATAGTGCTCCATAATAGAGATTTACCATTAAAAAAAAAAACCAAAAATCATTGTTAGGCATCTAAATTTTTACTATTATAAACCATGCCCTTAGAATATTTTTGTACACAAATTTTTGTGCACAAAATGATGATTTCCTAAGGGTAAATTCTAAAGGTCATGTTTCTGAGTGAAAAGTTGATAGGCATTTTTGAAATTTTAGATAAATCTTGCCAAATTATTCTAAGAAATGGTTACATCAATTTACACTCCTCCCAACAATGTGTAAAGGAATTCCCATTTTAAAGAAGTCATTTTAATTTTCAAAATACAGCAAAAATTAAAATATTAAAGTAGCATTTATGATTTCAAATAAATGATTGATGTTCATAAACAAAAAATTGAGCAAAAGTTTCCTTCCTCTCTTAAATGTTGAGTTGAATTGGTATTCAGAGTTGGAAATAATCAGTGTCTTACATCCAGGAAGCACTCAATCAGCAGAGGTTTGGGGATGCTGGGCCAAATCATTGTCAAGTTTATTTTAGAAGATAAAAGTCAATGCTAAACCAGATCTTAGTTACAAGAAAACCAAAAGGAACAGGTTTCCTACTCTATGAATTTATAATCCAGGGTTTACTATGAATTTAAAAAACTCCAAATAATCCTTGATGTACAAGTATAACCAATAATTTGAAAATGTACCCTGTGTATGAAATTTGCTCAGATTAATATAATTATTCATACTCATGTGTGCACATGACACATACAACTATATGTTAGATTGATTCACTTAAATCAGCATCCATACATAATTGCCTTGTTATCAAAAAATAACAGGCATTCATCTTTGTCTATCAGTTTAGCCATTCATTTGAAAAATATTTATTGAGCTTCCTTCCTTTTCCTCTTCATTCCTTCCTTCATCAATTCTAATTGTTCCCATCAAGTCTTTGCTCCTCTTTTGGAGATTTATTTTTAGGGGATTGAGTATATAACATATACTCCTCAAGATTAGAACCAATGGAGATAAAACCACAGGAGTTGGGCAAATGAGGATCAAGTTATCCACTTTATTACTTATAAAGCTCTCTGAAGAATGTGGCTTGAGATATGCTCACACTGCACAGTTAAATTTACCCACCCAGTCATAGTCCGTGCGAGAAAACCACAGACTTTCCCCATAGACCTCTGCCCTAGAAAACTTAAGGCATGGAAGAGTGGGAAAAGTATTCTTTCTGGGGTCAAGCTCATACCCCAAAAGAAACATGCTTCTAAACTCATTAATAAGAAGAGATGCGAGAGGCCTACAATGATCCTTTTTGGAATTTCTTCCATATGGAAATATGAGAGACGATGAGGTGAAGGTTCTGCCCTAACCCCTTTGAGATATGAAGGCAGGCAAGGGACCTTAGAGGTATCTTCTCCAATCTTTTTATTTAATGGAAAAGAAAAAGAGGGGGAATAAATTGTCCAAGGTCACACAATGATGTAGAAGCAAAACCAGAACTAAAAGTCACTTTTCTAGAATGTCAGCTCAATAATATTTTGAAGAGTTTAGCAATCTTGAAAAAAAAAAAAAAGAAGCTGCAATTCTAAAAAAATTCGTGATTTGGACTTAGAAAGTTTTTCTTTTCTTTTAATTCCCCACCATTCTTAGTGGGTTTTTATTAATAGTGACCACACACTCATGATTTACATTTAAATTATTTACATTTAAAGGGTGGCTACTGTTTCTTTTTAAATTAAAAAAAAAAATCATTGCCCAGTTTTTCAGAGATGTAGACATTTTATTTTGCAAGGAACTTACATTTGTATTGTTTCAGAATCTAATGCTTTAAGATTAATATAGATGAAACTTGGCTTGAAAAGGGAGAATGGAGGCTGAGTGTTAAGGGCTAAATTCCACAGCCATGACCATTTGATGAGCTGATTCTTACATAATCACTACTGTTTATACTTCAGTGGAAGAAGCTTAGAATAGGATGAAAAATCCATGCAGCCTCTTGGGATAACAACTTTAAAGAATTCACAGTATAGCGGAGAAATTGGCTAAACCACCCTATAATTTTTATTTAATGATTTTGTTCTGCTCCAAAGGAAAAGGCAGTTTCTTAAAAGTTCTTTGTTAGGAGAGGAGGAGGGTGTGGTGCAGTAAAAAGAATGACAGAGGAAATGCTTATTGTTTATGGTTGCTTGTTATCTCATAGGTTTCTGCACACACACGTGTGTGCAAAAATGGCAAAAGAAAGGGAAGAGCAGGAGATCGTTTGGGGATTATCTTATAAAGCAGAAACTGGCTAAGAGAAGAAAACCACTGACAACCAAACCCCTGGGTGACTACACGTTGCCTTTAATTCTCCTCTAATCAAAGAGCTGCAGGATCAGGAGGGTGGGGAGAGCTTATGCAGAGTGACTTCATTCAGAGAAATCTTGGCATGATTCCTAACCTCTTAGCCTGGGGGTGACTTTCTTAAATTTTATTCCTGTTCTTCACCTGAGAGAATTGATGCCTTCAAGAGAGCACAAGACAGAGGCTAAACAGACATGCAGTAAAATTATCCTCCTTGGTTGGGTCAGGAGCTGCCTGATAACTTAGTTGACGCTTACATCAATCAGGGAGCAGCAAGGGGCATTCACAGTCAAGGAGAGCTGAAGGTGGCAGGACTTACAGAGGCAGATCTTCTTAAATAAAGATATGCAAGGCAGACCCTCAAAACAGAGACCAGATAAGCATTAATAAAAATGACCTCAGTTGATGACTCAGAGTTGTATGCAACTTTCACAACAAGCACATGCTGCTTTTATAAATTAGAAAGCAAACATACTAAGAAGGAAATGGGATCCACTGTTAGCCAATACCCTAAGAAGAAGCCATGGTTTATCTCTGCTTTTGAAAAGATCACAAGTAGGATTTCTTTCTTTCTTTTTTTCAAAGAGAACATGCAGGCTGATGAGTGGGTTTGGGTAAATGGATAAGCAACTGTTAAATTTGGCATCACTGCTTTCATTATTACTTCTTTTAGAAATTCAGGTTTATAAAATGTATTCTAGCAGAGTTTTAAGGAAATCAGGTTATCTTCTAGTCATCAGAATTTATGGAACTCTGTGCGATACCCCCTGCTGGATTAGATTTTAGCTCTGCAAACAGTCTTATCTCTTAAGAGCTAGTTCCTGAAATTAAATTATAAATTGATACTATCAATTGCAGAAATGTTATCTTGAGCCTGGAAGGCCAGAAGGCTGATTGAATCTCATTCATCACAGATGTACTTTGCTAGTGATGGCTGTGTTTGGGTGAGTGGGTGTGTTTATGTGTTACAACCAGTACTCTGGTTAGCTGAGCTGGTTAGCACACAGTGCTAATGAAAGCAGCAGGAAAAGCTTTCTAGCTCTAGAGGTCAGTTAACTTTGCTTTGTTTAGTGATGATGGATGGTGAGTTACATTCTCTATGGTGGTCTCATATCCCACCGATGATCCCAATAGAACCAAATGAATGCATGAAAAACTTAAGGCTATTTTTTTATATTTTTTTTACTCAAGAAGGTACAAAATCCAATAAAATTCTAATAGATAAACCATACGATGTGCTTAAACCCTTTCTGAGAGTCCAGAGAACTTGAGATGCCCACTGTCTCCTTCTTAGGGATTTCTGCACAAAGAATGTTATACTTTGTACCATGTTACTCCCCAAAACTGACATTTTTCAACAAGACCTGAAATGAATGTCAACTCCAACCCAACTACAAGTCCAGGGGTCAGTGCCCTTAAACAGGGCTTCTACCCTGAGAGCTGGTCCCCCAAATTAAGTAGAAATCTGACAAGATCCTCTTTTAGGGAGTCTTAAATATAAACACACAGAAAAAGACATAAACACACGAGTAATGCAGAAATGGAACTTTACACAGAGAGAAGATAGTAAGGTGACGTGATAATCCAGTAGAAATTATGAGGTGGCAGATGTTGTGAACCAGTTAAGAATCATGTGGCAGATTTGCCAAGTAGAGAGTATTTCATCAGTAGCAGCCGGAGCACAAGTAGAGACAGAGAGTAGCTGAATAACTGTGAGTAGTAGGGCATAAAGGAAGCCTGCTTGCTAAAATGATAGCAAGATCTTTACAGCCATGTTATGTACTGAAGATATGGCTTTTCTCCAATAGGACCACCTTTGTGATTGTGGAAGGATTGTGAAAGTTGTTCAGTCTCTTGGAAGCCTGGCTATGCAGCTGTTTCTAATCTCTCTTAATTCCTCATGCATCCTTTACAATAAACTTCTAGCCCTTGAAGTAATCTAAGGGTGGCTTTGTCCTTGCTACTTGTTAGGCCCTAACATGGAAACATTATCTCCATTAACAAGGATATCTTAGTTCCTTGGGAATTTGTTTTTGAAGCTCAGAAGCTCCTCAAATTTCTATCAGTCCACAATTGTCACTAGCCTCTACCCTCATTTGTGCTATTCAATAGCTTTACATTCAATCATTGAGAAAAAGCAAACTCATCAAGGCTCTAAAATAAATTCAAAACATTGTTGAAAAATGTCCATTAAAATTTGTCATGCATATCAACTAAACATCTTGCACTGAATTCTTGGGCTTCAAAAAAATCATTCCTCTTGGCTTTGGAACGTTATATAATGAATAATATTTTGATAGTGACTCTGAAGGTGGTATTTTGGAAAGATTTTATTAGAAAAATACATCATATACTCATATTGTGCCGGGATAACCCATATATATATAAGTGCTTGAGATAGAGACTGGTGCCTAGTTTATTGATTATGACTCTATATTTCTTCAATGGAAAGGTATGAGAAAACAAAGCCTTCTCTAAGTGTATATATCATCTGAAGGCAAAATTTTATTCTATAGGGACATATATACATTATTTATAATGGAAATCAATTAAACAAACTTGGTCCATAGGCAAAAATCCACTTTGCAGACCATGTACATATATACTTTGATTCTGCATATATAAGAAGGTGAGAATTGGGCCCTAATTCAGGAAATAGGAGTAGTGACATACAGAATATGATATAATAAAAGCAATTATCATTCATAATCATGAGATGAAAGAGGACAAAAATAACTTTCTAACTTAAAAATGAAATGAGCTTGTTTTTACAGGATAAGTAAAAAATTAACAAATACTATGATTACAGTAGAAATGAAGATCCAGTAATATGTGATGTAGAGTGTGTGTGGGGAGGGGGGTGGGGAGCAGACAGGGATGGTACAGAAAATCTGTGCCTTTACCGCAGGGTCTTCGTTTACCTCTGGCTGATTTATCTGGAGAGGAAAATGTCGCAGAAGCAAATATGACAGGAGGGGAAAACATGTCCAGATTTTCTTTTTTATCACTTCCTTCCTTCCTCCCTCCCTCCCTCTCTTCCTCCCTCCCTCCCTTCTTCCTTCCTTCTTTTTTTTCTCTTGCTCTCTTGCCTGCTTGCTTTCTCTTTCTTCTGAACTTTTTGTTTTACTTTTTATTTTGAAAGAATTTTAGACTTACAAAACAAAGTTGGAAAACTAATATTTGTAGTTCATATACCTTCCCCTGATACGAACATCTTACATAATCATAGTACAGTTATTCAAATCAGGAACAAAACATTGATACTATTAAATAATCTACAGACCTTATTTGAATTTTGTCAAGCATCCCATTAGCGTCCTTTCCATGGTTCAGGATCCAACCTAGGATTCCACATTGTATTTAGGCAACATGTTTCCTATATCTTCAGTCTGGGTTAGTTCCTTTGTCTTTCTTTGTTTTTCATAAACTGGCACTTTTGAAGAGTAGTGACTAGTTATTTTGTAGACTTTGACTGGAATTGGAGTTATGCATTTTGGGCAGGAATGCCATAGAAGTGATCATGCTTTTGATATGGTGTTAACTTTAATCACTTGGTTAAGGCGGTGTCTGCCAGGTTACTCCACTCTAAAATTATATTTTCCCTTTTGTAATTAATAAATACCTTGTGGGAAGATAATTTGAGACTGAAAGTATACTATTCATGATCCTAATTTTGTCCACTAATTTTTACATCCATAGATGATTGTTACCTGCAACAACTATGTTGGTATTTGCCAAATGGTGATTTTTCTACTTCCATCAGTCTTCTATTTTTATTAATTGGAATATCATGATAAGGAAGAGTTATCCATCCTCCACTGTTTGTTTATATGGATTTGCTTTTATCTCCAACTCAAACTCTCTCCTCCAACCAAATTATCACCTACTTTATGCTGTCACTCTCTATTCACTAGAGGCCATGTGGAAGTCACTAGGGCTTTCCAGGCTAATTCACCTAACCTGACATTTTATTCTCCTCTTTCATGAACTCTGAAGGTTCTGGTTATCAATAATTCATTCTTGACTGGCCACAGCTCTCAAATAAATCTGACTCTACCATAATAATCCTCTATTTAATTCAGCCATTTGAGAGAGTGTTGCTTTTATGCTGTATAGTGGACATTTGCCTGCAAGCATCTATTCTTTCATTTCAGTAATGATTTCCATTAGGGGGTGACCTCTTTCCACTGTGGTCAGTCCTAGTGAAGTTGTCTTTAACAGTTACCATGCCCTCCCCAGGCAGGTATCCCCCTTTAACCCAAGCTGCCCACACTCTCTCCTCTGGGACTCTGAACTCAAAGGAGCTAAGGCAAAGATAGAGAAACAAAACAGAACAAAAGCAGTTGGAGCTCATTCATTCCCATGGTGGAGCTAGAAAGACACTGTCACTTAATTCATGCAAACAGAGCACCTAAAGCTGCCCTGGTTTCTGTTATTTTTCAGAGCCTAGCTCTCCAACCTCCCTTTTGAATTTGTGAGCTTTCTGAAATTCTTCCAATAAATACATTTTGAGTACCTTAGCCAGAGTAATTTCCAGTAGCTTAGAAAAACAAAACATCACCATCAATATACTCAAATAAGAGGATTATAGGAAAGCTTACTGTTACCCTGAAGTTGAAGACTCCAAGAAGAAAATGCCCGGTCCTCTGTTGATGAGCATTGGAGCAGCAGCAAGACAGGGAAGCTGACCTTTCCTCACAAGCATTAGCTGATTTTGGGGGGCCATTGAGCATTTTAAGTCTTTTAGAGGTTGGTCCTATATGTGGAAGACTTGGAAAAACAACTGGTGAAGACTTAAATTCCTCTGTTATCCAAAGCTCTGTGTGTCTGTCTTCTGGATTTTCTTTTGTACCTTTACTTCTCCAGTTCCCCTCATGCTGACCCCATGTCCCTTTGTGTGGTAATGGAGCTTGGCTTGCCATTACCCCACTTAGCCTTTCACACTCTGGACCAAGGCAAGTTACGCTGATGTTCTCTCCCTGGTTGCACTTTCAAGGTATTCCTGTTCCTCAGATTGTAACACTATGCTCTCTACTGAGAGTAGAATAGAAAATATAAGTCACAAGCCTTATATTCTCTCCCATCTTTATACATCTGGAAGAAAGAGAGGATGCACTCAACAAATTCTGTGGTGACAGGAGAAAACTGCGATCACTTTACTAAAATTGCTTCCATTCTCCTGAAAAGGATTTCCTAGGCTCAACCTGGGCGTCTGCTCTTTCTTTACATACCACGACGGTTACTTTCAGGGCTTGTATGTACCTCACTCCTTAGCACATTTACTATTCCTTTTAACAGTCTACTACTTCTATGCACTGGATGAGTGGAGAGGTAGCACCACCAAGTGATGAAGGCAGTGTGGGAATCATTTCAATATTTCAAGGAGATTATGGGATCCAAGAGTAAAAGACAAACTTTACACACGTTTTTGTGGTTGGTACTATGCAAATTCTACAGCATTCATCACTAGAGCTCTACAAAGATGTTTAAATGAGTGGAAGAATTTTATGACTCAATATTGAAAAACATATTGTGCTCATATTATTATCAAAATATTTCCCAAAGGCCAAGGGAGAAAATCTCATCAGGACAGCGTCAAAGTAAAGAAATAATTACTGTAATATTCATGTTCCTGAATGTCCTAATGTTTTAGTTTGGAAAATCTGATAGCGGGCCTAGAGGAAGGGATATATATGGAGGACACACTCCTTTGTATACCTCCTTTGGGAAGTGAGATGTGTTCTTTCCCTCTAAAAATAATGTGTATGGCCAATCGTCCAAACCTTTCTGGAGTAGACATGACCAAGACGGTTAAGGAGTAGGGCAGATAAAATGGTTATAATACAACTAAATGAATATCTTTGATCTGAACCCTTACAATACAAATTTTCATCTTGAGAAAGAAGTACTGTGGGAGCCTTAAGAAGTTCTCTTAAAGAGATAAGGTCCACAAAGACTGAAATTCTGCCCTGTGTGCCAGCAGCAGGTGCATGTGAAGAAAACTGTCCTCTAAACACAGAAAGGAGGAATTCTTCCCCTAAGCCCACTAGAGAGCACCTCCTACTTCTTCCTATGTGCTGCCCCAAAGTCTTGCATCCCTGCTATTAGCACTGTTCACTTTGGATTATAATTATTTGTTCATGTACTTTTCTTGCCTGCTAGGCTATCAACTCCTTAAAGACAAACTGTGGCATTTTCAACTTTCTATCTTAAACACCTAGCAGGGAAGCGGGTGTGGCTCAATCGATAGAGCCCCCGTTTGCCATGTGGGAGGCCCCGGGTTCACTTCCCGGGGCCTCCTTGTGAGAGCAGGCCGGCCCGCGCGGCGTGGTGGGCTGATGCAGCAGGACCTCACGGCAAGGGGGAGATAAGCAGACACGGAAGAAACACACAGCGAATGGACACAGTAAAACACAAGCAGCAAGGGGGGGATAAATAAATAAATAAATAAATCTTTAAAAAATAAAAAATAAAAAATAAACACCTAGCAAAGATTTACTCCATATAAGATTATTAATAAACATTTTAAAAACAACTCTTCCTGGTCTCTGACCATATATTATGCTTACTTTTAAACGTACTATCTCATATTGTTATTTTCTTCTCCTGTGTACGAATGCTTCAAAAATCTGTGTCCCCCGTGAAAATTTTAAATTTTTTATTTTAGGTGCAATGGGTAACTTTAAAAGAAATTTAAAAACAAAAATGCTCTTGTTATTTTTACTACAGATCCTCTGAAAAAAAATGAAAAGTGCCTGCTATTGAATTGAAGTTCATATCCACTGTGAGGAAAAAAAAAAAATACTGTTTATTTCTAGGAATTTATTGATTGTTTTTCTCATCTTTATTGCACCTGGAAGAAGAGAGGACGTTTTCAACGAATTCTGTAGCAACAACCAACACAGGAAGTATCCATTCCCACAGCTGGCCCTGACTACCTTCCCTGGGTTCCCATAGCCCATCTGCTCTGCCTTGTTTCTGGAATTTCCTTCAGGCCATTGTAATAGCACGTGGTCATTGGTGGACCACTGATCACCTCACTATTATGACTGGGGTGGAGAAAAATCTCATTTCTGCTTACTTTTACAGAGATAAGACCAAAATTCTTAACAATAAACTTTATTAGAAACTAAGAGAAAATGAACCAAACAGAAAAGAGCAAATGTACAGAGAGTAGCTTCTATAAGATGTCCTCTTTAAGCTTAGGCAGTATTGACTCACCGGGTGCCTAGACCCCATTCCATATTCTTTCTAGGCTTCTGGGGTTTTCCCTATCTTCCGGGGACATATTCTCCCAGTGCCGATCTACTTCCCTAACAATTGGGACAATGTAGGTACTGTTACTGGACTATAAGAAATGGAGATAGGGAGAGCATTTTTAGAAATGCAGAGTAAGGAGCTCTGACAAACCACTCCTTCGTAAAAGCAATGAGAACACTGGCAAATAGTGTCAAAAATAAACTTTTTCAGATCTCTGGAAATTAGTCAAAGGCTTGCAACTATCTGAGAAGCTGTTATTCAGGAAAACAACCAAATATCAGTAAGAACAATGAGCTTTGTGGCATTTATTCCTATCCCCTTCTCCCCAGCTTTGTGATAACCTTTAAAATCAACATATTTATGACTACAGTGCTATGAAAAACAGCAGATTGGAAGCCACTTGAGGGGGAATAATGGGTTTGAAGCTCCTTCCAAAGCCTCAGTCCCAGGTAATTGTCATTTGACTTCTCTGGCAATTCCTTGGAAACCCTTGTTCACAAAGCTTGTCTTTATTTGACCTGACTCAGAAATCACTCACTGGGAACAGCCTTTTCCCTGGGGTGCCTGTTTAACATTACAGTTGCCCTGGGCAAGAAAAACAGTTGGAGTAAATAAGAGGCTGACCGA
This sequence comes from Cabassous unicinctus, assembly GCA_029593785.1. Classification (NCBI taxonomy): domain Eukaryota; kingdom Metazoa; phylum Chordata; class Mammalia; order Cingulata; family Chlamyphoridae; genus Cabassous; species Cabassous unicinctus. The sequence continues at coordinate 42,597 of JAQZBX010003601.1, read as the reverse complement.
AAAACTTAAAAGGAAAATCTGGGGAATGAAATGTCCATAGGGGGCTTTGATATTCTGTGATATAATCCTTGGACACTAGAAGGCCATGTGCATGCACAGAGCTGTGCACATGTCCATTAAGACCTGAGAATTTCCTATCTCTTACTTCTGGTTGACCTTGAGGCTCTGTACAAGCAGGAGATGAAGTCTAAGACAGAGTTATAAAGTGCCTAAGCACTTTTGATTTTTGGTACAATTTTGGTTTGGAGTATGTGCCCCAATACTCACACAAAGCCCTTAGTAAAGGCTGGGAGATTTTTTTTTTTTTTTTTTTTTTTTTAAGGAGGTACTGGGGATTGAACCCAGGACCTCGTACATGGGAAGCAGGCACTCAACCACTGAGCTACATCTACTCCCCAATGAGAGTTGCTTTTTTTCATTTGTTTGTTTTTAGGAGGTACCAGGGATCGAACCCAGGACCTCATACACAGGAAGCAGGTGCTCAAACACTTGAGCTATATCCGCTGCCCTGGGAAACTTATTGAATCAAAGCATTTAAGGAAATCTCGGTCCAAAATTAGCTGACCACTGAGATAACCAAGCAGGGACTCCAGTGGCCACACATGACAAAGAATATTTATGTTACAGAACTAGATCAAGAAAGTAACTACACAAACAGCAACAACAAAAACAACAAACAGTAACAACAACAAAACCTAGGGGGAGAGGGGAAATCTGGTTACCAGAGTTTCCACATTATGTTAATTAAAACATCCAGTTTTCAACAAAAAACATGCACTGACATGCAAAGAAACAGAAAAGTGTGGCCTATATACAAGGGTAAAAAAACAGTCAATGAAAACTGCCTCCATCAGTAGAAATTGTTTGTGAGGAAGTACAGACATTGACTAACTAGACAAATATTTTAAATAAATTCGTTCAAAGGACTAAAGGAAACAATTTTAAAGAAATATTGGAAACTATAAGAATAATATCACATCAAGGAGAGAATATAAATAATGATATATAAATTATATAAAAGAATAGAAATTCTGGTTTTGAAAGTACAATAAATAACTGAATGAAAATTTCACTAGATGGATTCAATAATAGATATGAGCTGGTAGAAAATGAATCAGTGAACTTGAAGATAGGTTAATTGAGATTATCCACTATGGGGAATAGAAAAGAATAAAGAATGCAGAAAAATGAATGGAGTCTCAGAGGCTTGTGGGAAATTATCAAGTGTACCAAAATACAAATGATCAGAGTCCCAGAGGCAGAGAAAGAATTAGGAATAATATTTGAAGAAATAATGGCCAAAGACTTCCAAAATTTGATGAAGAACATTAATTTACACATCCAAAGAGCTCAATGAACTCCAAGTAAGATAAACTCAAAGAGATCCATATTTAGAAAAATCATAATCAAACTTGCCCAAAGACAAGGACAAAATGAGAATCTTGAAAGCAGCAAGAAAGAAGTGACTCATCATATACAAGGATTCTCAAGAAGATTAACAGTTAATTTTTCATCAGAAAGCATGGTAGTCAGAAGACAGTGGAGTGAAATATTAAAAGGTCTGAAAAAAGACTGTCCATATATTGGATTGTAAAACAGCCTTAATAAATTTAAAAGAATCGAAATCATTCAAAATATGTTCTCCAGGCACAATGGAATGAAATTAGAAATCATTAATAGTATGAAATTTGGGAAATTCACAAATATGTGGAAATTAAACAACACACTGCTAAATTATCAATGGGTCAAAAAGAAATCACAAGGGAAATTAGGAAATACTTTGACATAAATACCTATATTTAAAAAGAAGAAATAAATCAATAACCCAACCTTTCACCTTAAGAAAGCAGTAAAACAAAAGCAAACATCAAAGGAAAGCCCAGACCTAGATAGTTTCACTGGTGAATTCTAACAAGCATTTAAAACAGAATTAACACCAATCCTTCACAAACTCTTCCAAAGAATAGAAGAGAAGGGGACAATTCCCACCTTATTCTATGACATAAGTATTACCCTGATACCAAAGCAAGCCCATATGAAAAGAAAATTGTAGCCCAATATGCATATAGACATAGAAATCCTCAACAAAATTCTATCAAACATGGGGGGTGGGGTCCTTGAGTTGGGAGATTATTTTCTTTTTTTTTTTTTTAAACCTATTTGGAACAGTGATGATAAATGTGCCTCCTTAAAAAAATTCCATCAAACTGAATTCAGCAACATATAGAAAGGATTATACACCATGATCAAGTGGGATTTATCTCAACAATGCAAGGCTAGTTCAACGTATGGAAATCAATTAATTTAATACACCCAATTAATAGAATAATGGACAAAAATCACATGATCATCTCAATAATGCAGAAAGAACATTTTACAAAATCAAATACTTTACAAAAACACTAAAAAAAAAACTAGCAATAGAAGAGAACTTCCTCAATCTGAAGGGCATCTATGAAAAACCCATACCTAGCTTCATACTTAATATTGAAAGACTGTAAACTTTCCTCCTATAATCAGGAACAAGACAAGGATTTCCATTCTCACCACTTTGATTCAATATTGTACTGGTGCTTCTGGTGAGGGCAGTTAGGCAAGAAAGAGAAATATAAAGCATCCAGAATGGAAAGAAAGAAGTAAACTTCTTCCTTTTTATTTGTAGATGTAATGATCATGTATATAGAAATTCCTAAGTAACTCATAGAAAAACTATTAGGGCTAATAAACAAGTTCAGAAATATTGCAGGATAAAAGATCAGTATACAAAAATCAAATCTATTTCTACACACTGGCAATGAACACATGAAAAATGAAATTAAGAAAACAATTCCATTTACAATAGCATCAAAAACAATAAAACTCTTAGGAATAAATCTGACAAAAGAATTGCATTGCCTAAAGAAATTAAAGACTCAATAAATGGAAGCCACCCAAGTTGTTCATACCCAAGTATTGGATAACTTAATATTGTTAAGATGGCAATACTGCTGAAAGTGATCTATAGATTTAATACAATCCCCATCAACATCCCAAATATCTTCTTTAAATAAATTAGCAAACTGATCTTAAAATTCATAAGGAATTGCAAGGAGCCCTGAATAGCCTAAACAATATTGAAAAAGAAGAACAAACTTGGAAGATGCACACGTCTCAATTTCAAAACTTACTACAAAGCTACAGTATTCAAGATAGTGTGGTACTGGCATAGGATAGACATATAGATAGGTGGAACACAATTGAGAGCCCCGAAATAAACTCTTGCATTTATTGGGATTTGTTTTTCAACAAGGGTGTCAAGACAATTCACTGGGGAAAGACTAGTCTTTTCAGAAAATTATACTGGGACAATTGGATATCCACATAAAAAAGTGTGAAGGTAGACCCTCCCTCACACCACACACAAAAATTAACTAAAAATGTATCAAATACCTAAATGTAAAAGCTAAAACTGTAAAACTATTAGAAGAAGATATAGGGTAAATCTTTGTGACCTCGGATTAGGAAATGATTTCTTAGATATGACACTTAAAGCACAAGCAACAAAAGAAAAAATAGATGAATGAAACTTTCTCAAAATTAAAACCTTTTGTGATTCAAAGGGCACCATCAAGACAAGTGAATAGACAACCCATGGAATGGGAGAAAATATTTGCAAATATTACAGCTGATAAGGGTTTAATATCCAAAATATATGATGAACTCTTAAAACTCAACACTAAAAAGACAAATAACCCAATTATAAATATGGCAAAGGTTTTCAATAGACATTTCTGCAAAGAAGTCATACAATGGTCAATAAGCACATGGAAAGATGTTCAACATCATTTTTTAATGGATATGCAAATCAAAACCACAGGAAGGGGATATGATTTGGCTCGAGCAGTTGAGCACCCACCTCCCACAAAGGAGGTCCCAGGTTTGGTTCCCAGTGTCTCCTGAAAAAACAACAAAGAACCAAACAACAAGCAAAAACAAATAATAAAACCAACTCAGGGAAGCTGATGTGGCTCAGTGGTTGAGTGCTGGCTTCCCATTTATGAGGTCCTGGGTTCCATCCCCAGCTCTCAGTACCTCAAAAAAACAAAACAAAACAAAAACAAAACAAAACAATAACAACAACAACAAAACCACAGTGAGATACCACTTTATACCAAATAAAATGGCTAAAATTTAAAAAAAGACAGTCAATAACATGTGTTGGAGAAGAATGTGGAGAACTGGAACCCTCATACACTGCTGGAGAGAATGTAACATGGTATAGTCACTTTAGAAACAGCTTGGCAGTTCCTCAAAATGTGACACACTGGGTTGTCATATGACTCAGCAATTCTCCTTCTAGGTACATATCCAAGAGAATTGAAAATACACATCCATACAAAAACCTGTACACTACTATTCATAGCAACATTACTCATAATAGCCAAAACGTGGAAGCAATCCAAATGTTCAACAACTGATGAATGGACAAACAAAATGTGGTATGTTTGTAAAACAGAATTTAACAATAAAAAGAAATGAAGTACTGATACATGCTACATGAATGAATCCTAGAAATATTATGCTAAGTGAAAGACGCCAGTTACAAAAGACCATTTGAGGTATGCTTCCATTTAGATGAAACATCCTTAATAAGCTAATGAATACAGTTTTAATTTGGGGGTGATGAAATTATCCTAAAATTGATTATGATGATGGATTTACAACTCTGAATTTACTAAAACCATTCACTTGGACACTCTCAATGGGTGAATTCTATGGTATGAAAACTATCCCAATACAGCTGTTATTAAAGGAAAGAATTGTAGTGGGGTGGTTATTTTGTATGGGGAGAGATGGCTGGATGAAGAAACTATTCTACTTCAAAGTCTGTCTATGTCTGTCCTCTCCTCTCTCTCTCTCTCTCTCTCTCTCTCTCTCTCTCTCTCTCTCTCTCTATCTGTTTACCTTTATACATATGCCAACCTCAAAGATTTACAGTAAGTGAATTCTATTCAGAGTTCCATCAGCAACTTTCCTCTAGATAACCAAGGTAATTCCTAATTCTTTCAAGAACTAATGAGCTCACACTTCTTTTGTGTTCCTTAAGCACCCTGTATATAATGCCATCTACGCCCATATGTTTTTACATATAATATTATCATATTTTATTGAAATAAGTTACTTCTTATTGTATCATCCTCACTAGACTTTAAATTCCTCAAGGGCAAGGACACATGATTATATTCCTGGCATTTGGCAGGGATTGAATAAATATCTGTTGAACAGCACTAGAATCTTAGAAGTTCAGTTTCTCACTTGGTAGCTTCCCATTTTTTTCCTACTTATAATCTAGGTTTTAGAAATTTAACTTTAAAAAATTGAACAAGGACTAAGGAATTCATGAAATCTCTATCAGATAGATGTAACTGCTTAGAGGAACCATGTCCTATTTCTTTGTTTCCTCCACAGGATATATAGTATGTGCTCCACCAACATTTGTTTGATGATTACTCAGAGCTGGTGAGAAGCTCATCAATGACTTTTGAATATTACTATACCCAGCCAAGATCTTGATTATTATGTTTGATGGTCGATGATTTACTTGTACTGGAAATCTTATTTACAGAGAGAAAAATTTGAGCCTTGCTGATCATGTTTCTGCGATGGTATCCTTGGAGATCATATTTTCTATGATTCCTGTGTTAAAAATCCCAGCTCTTACTCTTCCTAGCAAAATGACCTTGGGCAAAATACCTTCTCTGGGTCTCGGTTCCTCTGTGTGTAAAGTCAGTATGCAATAGTACCTAGCTCGTAGGATTTTGGGGGGCCTTAAATGAATTAATACACATTGATGTGACTAAACCATAGCAAGTGCTCAATAGTTGTTTGCTATATTATTACAGTTAAGGAATCTTATCCAGACAGTGCTCTGTGTAAACACTAAATATGGAACTTCTTATAAAATAAATAATAAATAATGTGGTTTAGCTTACAGCACACTGTCTGAAATCACAGAGTTTTACACACTTTATTTCAAGTGATTCTCCCAGCAACTCTAGGAAGCAGACAAAGCAGGAATTATTTATTAGAATGTTCATTTTATAGATGTGGAAACCAAACTAAGTTAACTGACCCAATAGCTCCTCAGGCATTAGATAATTGGTTTATTTGAACTACATCCTGAAGAAAAATGAGTAGTGATAAAAATCACCTGTTTTGATTTTATTTGGCAAAAGTTCTTAAACTGAGCTTCAAACTCTCTGGCCTCCTTTTACTCATTAATACTCTTGAATCCCCAATCTTTTAAATTTTTCTTGCTCCAGTTAAAGAAATCTCTCTGCTTCTCAGCTTATTATCACTAGCTTCCAGATATCCCTAGCCATAGCCTCTTAACATAATTTAAGCCCTCTGTGCCTCAGTTTCCTCATCTGCCAAATGGAAATACTAATAGTACCCACCTCCCCAAGCTTCATAAGTTAATACAAAGTACCTACAGGAGTTACTGGCTCATGTTGAGGGCTCAGGCTGCATTAGCTCTAACCTTGAAGGCCAGCACTCTCTAGCTAGCTCCTGGCTTCATAGAGTCACTCAAGGCCATCTTCCTTTTCTGTCTTTTCTCTTGTGGTGCCCTTTCTCTACACGAATGAAAATTACAGATGACCCAGGGCTTAAAGCAAAGGGCAAAAGAAGAAAAGCAGGGTAAAAAGAAACCATGTGAGGAGAAGCAATGAGACTGACATAGTTTCCACGGCAGGAAGGTTAGAGGAGGCCTTTGAGGGAACACAGGAAAACCTTAGAAAAAAACAAATAGAACTACGATTGAATGAATTGAATTTAAAACATACCTTTCCTCACTTAGCATTTTCCCTTAACATTTTAAAGGACAATATAAAGACTTCTGGTAACTTCTCATTTTGGCTAAAAAATTACACGTTTGTGTGTGTGGTAGTGCACATACATGTGTGACCAACAAAATTATTCCATTTTTTAAGGTCAATTAGGCACAAAGATTCAAACATTAAACACAGGCAGGGATATGGACTGCAACAAAGATCTGAATTCACAAGGGCACCAGAATTAAGCCTCTGGGGAAAAATTAGCATTCTGAGCCTCTCCTTTATCCCATTAGGCTTAAGAAAATATTTTTCATTTCTGTTATGTACCATGCCACTGTTTAGAATTCTTAAATGCTTTCAAATGGTTACTGGTTAATATTGAGACATCAGTGCTTCCAATAAATACTTTCTCTTCATCCATAGTTTCTAAAACAAGTTTCTCTTTTATAGAAATCATTTTATAATTATTAGCCTTCTGGTAGAATTTTTTTATTTTGAGGGAATGAATAGAACAAAACCTTTTGATCCACTATAAAATGATTTATATGTTTTATTCTATAAAAAATGTTCCCATGTGTTTGAGCATTATTTAACTACAGTTAATTCTCAGAACTCGAAACTCGGTTGGGCACCTGTTAACGACTTCCTTTTGCCTCTTCAGAGTTACTATCAAGCCTTCCATGTCATTCTCGAACCAAGGATAACTTAATGTGTTTTCCCCCTAATTAGAGAGAGATGGTATGAAGTATTTAGTAGGGAGATAAAGAAAATACATAGCGATGGATTCATAATAAAATATTTAAATATGAAAGTTATAGAGGCAGGATTCATTAAACATGTTGCAGGTGAATGAACATTTTAAGCAAAGGGAATGAGGAATTTATAAGGCTCAAGGGCAAGACTTTACTTCCAGATCTCTTTATTGAAAACCTAAAATTTGCAACTTTACTAGTTGCCTCTCAGCCCAATACTTTCTTTTAACTACGTTGTATATGTGGCAACTCACAGAAGTTACCCTTTATTGTCTTTATAATTATCATAAAAAATTGCACTGTGTCTAACAGTGGAAAATTAAGTTCAAGTACAAAGTACCTGGTTATACAGGAATGATTTACAGAAGCAAAAGTTGGTTTAAGTGCCATTTTCTTGTAAAGAATGGCCTTTAATATTGATCCAAAGATTATGAATTCAAAGTTTCAGTAAAACACTCAGTGTATCCACAGTAGGGGCAGAGCGGGTGGACAGGAAGTCGTGAAAGAATGCTGGTGGAATGGAGTTCAATCCCTTCCCTATTACATCTCCTTATGCTGATGGGAAGGGGACTTTCAGTAAAGAAACAAACTTGGTGATCTCAGTTATGAACCCAATGCTCTCTATTAGCTAGAGAAAGGTTAGCTCCGCTGAGAGAGTCAAATTTATGAAGCATCTGGTAGATGTGAGCATGCATGCAAGGTGGCATGCCTAGGAGAACTCCACCCTGCCCTCTAGGATGAACTCTGCTCTCCACCCTCCCAAGGTACAGCCAGAATTTTGGTGGGATTGCAGAGAGGTAGAAAAGGGAAGTAAGCAAAGAAAGAAAAATAAGGTTTCCAGATGCTCATATTGGACATTTGCTGAAAGGGACCTAGAGAAGAAAAATAATGTGCATTTGAGAAGAACTTTTGATAAATGTTTTCTCTCCAGAAATGGATTGTACCTCTACACTCTCCCCAAAGTTAGAGAGTACAACAGAGGGTAACTAAATGAAGTCTGGCATGGTTTTGAAAAGTAAACATGCTTGGGGTTTCATTCTTACCAAGTTTTTCATTGTAAAATCAAATTTCAAAAGATGAAAATCCGTTTTAAAATTCTCATATCCCACTATATTAAACTGTAAAAACAATTTATTTTAGATACATTTCTATGACTTATTTCCACTTTGCAGGGAATTCTGTTGAAATTTCCAGCAAAGGAAAATATTGTGAACTTGGCCCAAATCCCTCGACTTGGGGTTTAGCCCAGAAACAGCTGCTCAGGAAGTTGTTCCCTCCCTGCTGCTTTTCCCTTATTCACAGTCCTAGGGTTTTGCTAAATGCCACCCGTAGAACAAAATTATCTCAGTGCTGGTTGCCAACCAAAGAAAGGCAGTTAGCTGATTAAATAAAGCAGAAAATGTCTTTCTTCTCCTTAAAGGTGTTAAAATCTTTACCTTTTTTTAGGGATGACAAATAGTTAAGGGCATAGAGCAGGTGGTAAGTAGAAACCACAAATCCCACATTGAAATCTTCGTGGTAAAGCCAGCTATCACTCCCAGGTTGCAGGGCTGCCTGGGACAGCCCGGGTCTCACAGGACCATCCTGGGCGCTAGCTAATCGTTACTTTCCATGCTTTGATTCTATCTCATCACAATCACATGGCACTGAACCTACCTGTCCCCCTTCATCACTCCCTGCCACTCCCATCATAAACGTCTCTCTCTGCCTCTCTTTTAACTATGGTTCAAATTGAACTTGTCATTTTTACCCTTTCAGTCCAACTTTATACCAAATAAAAATTTCTACTGGCAATCAGGCCTTCCCTGGGGCTGCCCAGCTGCCGCTGGCGTGATTAGGGTATTTCCTACAGCTGAGGGCTCTTATAATTAGCAAGCCCCTCGGGCAGTCTGGACTCTGAATTTAGCTGCCATCTGGTATCATCTGTAAATGACAATGGCACTGTATCTTCTCTGTTGATTCAGACCTGCCTGTGCCCACCCCCACCGCCACCTAAGCAACTGTGGAAACGATTTCATTGCTTAGCTTCCCTTGTCAAGCCATAAGATCAAGTCATTTGGGTCCAAGGCAATTGGAAGCCAGGAGTTTCCAAAGCCTCAAGAGGCTACAGCAAAAGGCCAACATAGACCAACAAGCATTTCCTGTCACTCTATACCAGTGTTTCTCAGAGTGTGGTTTTTGGACTGATAGCATTTGAATTACTGGAATTTAACAGAATTGAAAATTCTAAGCCCCATTCCAGGCCTACAATCAGACACTCTAGGGATGGGGCCCAGAAATCCATGTTTTTACAAACCCTCCAGGTAATTCTGATGTGTGCAAAAGTTTGAGAAGCACTGTCGTACAGCAGGGCTTCCTACCAGTGGCACTACTGACACTTTGGGCAGGATAATTTTTTGTTGTGAGGGGCTGTCCTGTGCATGATAGGATGTTTAAAACATCCCTGGCCTCTACTCATTAGATGCCAGTAGCATCCCCCAAGTTGTGACCATCAGAAATGTCTCCAAATATTGCCAAATGTTCTGCGGTGGGGCGACAGGAGGGCAGCAAAACGCCCCCAATTGAGAAATGTTCTACAGCTTTAGTCTAATTTCTTAGTGCTATTTGAAATCAGTGATTGTTGATGTGAAAAACTCCATGTAGCAGTGCTTCTCAGACTTTAATATGCATACAGGTCATCTGAGGGTCTTGTGAAAAATACATTCTGACTCAGGAAATCTGAGTTGGATCCCAATATGGTATCTTTCTAACAAGATTCAAATGATGCCCATGTTGCTGCTCAGCAAACTGTACTCTGGGTAACAAAGTCCTACAGGAGCCCCAAAGATTTATTTGAAAGTGTGAGTTTTGGGGGAGATGTCCTCTATTCCTGTAACCTTTTCTTCTGAAGTTAACTGTAGATCATATAACCTGAGCATGTGCAGAAAACACTGACTCTGGTCCTTTTCATGATCTTTGAGACACTAGGGACAGAGGTCACCTTCCTCAGAACCAAGACTATGAAGACAGGGATACATAGGAAGCAGAGCAAATGCAAGAGGTCCTTCAGTAAGAAAGATCCAGCCTTATACCCACTCTATCGCATATGGTCAACTCTATAATTAAACAATTTGGATGATACCAAATCAAAACTCCCCACTTCTGTCCCTACCTCTCACCTCCCAATGCCATAAAATCTCCCTTAGTGCTCAGATTGGAAAGACAGATTTGAGCCTTGTCTCCTGTCTCCATGTCAGTCAACCTTGCATTAAAGCTCTTTTCTCAATACACTGATGTCATAGTGTTGGCCTCTGTGTGCAAGGGGCAGTGAGTCCTTGCTCAGTAACATATTGACTGACTTAATGAATGAATAATTGATTCATTATTCATTCATTAAGTCAGTGAGGATGCCTTTTTGGGAATGTGTAAGCGCTGATTCCCTAACTCCTTTGATGAATTCCCCATCTTCTTTCATCATTCCTAAGTTTTTGCTCATTGTCTGCTCATTGTTTGTCTTCCTTTAGGAGACACTGGGAATCAAACTCAGGACCTACCATGTGGGAGGTGGGTGCTCAATTGCTTGAGCCACATCTGCTCCCCATTCCTATGTTTTAATGTTAAAAGTAACTTTAATTTAGTTAATATAGTTCACATATTTAAAACAGTACCTAAGATTTTTTGCATATGAATCATACTACATTTAAAGATACATAAAAGTAAACCCACAAAATCCATTTACAAGTCAATGAAAGATATACCATGCTGCCTTAAGTCCTAATCCATATAACTAATAACTCTACAGCACCTTGTCTGTGCAGGGCATACTAGTCAATTGCTCATCGGAAAACATATGTATGCCACTTGTAATAAATGCATTCCTACAGCTTTATGCTTTCACCATACATATTTTCAAAATGATGTAAAAGTCATGTTTACTGGAAGAGGTAAATGCCTGTTGGCCAAAAATACACATAAAAGAGAATTAGCCAGCAGCGCTAACTTGTTTTCATTGTCATCTCAGTTAGTGAGAAACTGGTTTAAAATGATCTTCTATCACCATAGGAGAATGATGGCATTTGCAATTTGCAGATGTGGCCAGGGTAATTTCCTTCTAGCGCTAATGAATACCTGGCATTTTTTTGTTTGTTTGTTTCTCTCAGTAATCCATTGACGGATGTGGCTCTGAGGTGCAAAGGAGTCTTAAAAACTTAGGAATGCAGAACCAGTTTTTTAGAAATTAAGGGGCATTTGTGTTTGTTTTTTTTTTTGCTTGAAATTGGAAAACATATTGAGAATGACACACTATCAAATACTTCTGTATACAGAATGACTGCGCGATAGGTAAAAAGGAAAATATTAAACTTGATGTGCTGTTTTACACCAAGGCATAAGAAAGAATAGTGTGGGGTTCCTCAATTTTAGGAAGATACAATGTGCTCAGTGGGTTTGTTTTCATTACAACCTCCCATCTTGCCACTGCTTTGATTCATATTGTACTTGTGTCACAAATAAATGATCAGCCATTACATGAACACATTATACTTAAAGTGCACTCTTTTGAGTGGCAAATACATTCCCATTTTACTATGTGTGTCAGAAACTTACTAGCTGCTCAATAAACCTGTTTCTTGTCCCTTCTGGGCACAAGGCTAGACTATATTTCCCAGTCTCCCATGCAGTGTGACATGTAACTGAGATTTGGTCAATGAAATGTGTGTGGTGACAATGTTGAACTTCATTGGAGCCCTGTGATCCTGGAAAACAGTGAAGGTTAAGAAATTCTACCTATCCTCTGAGTTCCAGGAAATAGCTTACTGTAAAGAAACACCCCTTCCCCATATGACTTACATAAGACTTAAGAATATTCACCTTATTTATCTAGCCATAAGGTCAGACATAGAACTTCCAAATTCCCATTCTTCACCTAAAGACTAGTTGAACTGCTTATGCCCATGGATAAATTGGAACAAAATGTTTGTAAACCAAACGTTGACTAAGCTTCTTTTCTTCCCCCAGTTCTCTGAACTTCAGCCGACCCTTAACCTGAGCCAGCTACAGCCCCTCTTTAGAGGTCCCTTCTGGAGAATAGGCGGGCCTCTGGGTAAAACATAAGCTCATCTATTATCTGATCATGCTCTCCCACTTCTCTATTTCCTCACAACCAGTTCTTTCTAGTCTTGTTTACTCCTCTCTATTAAAAATCAATTTTATCTAACCTTTGAGACAGATGAAGATCTTATGGTCAAAGCTTTCTCCCTATTGCAATAGTCTCCCTCACCCTATTACAATAGTTCTTTTCCTTCACTTGCAATAATACTTTCTAACAAAGTAAATAATCCTTTGAAATAAAGTCTCTCTTTGCCAAGTCCAGATTTATTCTTCATATTTGACAGTGGAAGAAGGGATGTGTTCTAGTTCCAGATCTAGCTCATGAAACCTTCCCACCCATGATCCTGTATGCTCTTATCCCTTCTACTGGCTTGACGCAGATGAACACAGTGAACAGGAACATCATGTTTTGATGACAGAGGAACCAAAAGATGAAAGAAGACTGGGTCCCTGTTTGGGATTGGTGGAGTTGTCCACCAATCAGAAACACTTGTTTTGGTCTTTGCACAAAATGGGAAATAAATTTCTATTGTGCACAAGCCATTAGGTATTTTCAGAATTCATTTGTTTCAACTGCTAGTATTATCCTAATTAATATACAATGCATATCTCTTATATACAATTGATTTCCTCAACAGAGATTCCCCTTTTCTATCCTTGCTGCTACTGCCACATGGTGATTCTGGCTCCTTCTCCTCTTTTGTTTTAGATCCTGGCTCATCACCATCCTTCTTTAGTTCCAAATCACAGTTCTATACTTGTCTACCCCATCTGGTTTGGAGTTCCCTTTTCTAATTATCATTTCCTTTTATATCTCATTAACGGTCAGGTTTGCAGTGGCAGGATGCAACAAGAAGGGAGGGAAAAGACAACATAAAGCCACACTTTCTAAGTCACTATTCCTGTTCCTGTCCTCCCTGGCAATTTTTCCTCCAGCCTTTCTTCTGTTTCCCTACTCTTTATCCACCTTGGATGTGCTTCCTATTTCTTCATCATTTCCTAGAATTTTTATTCTTATTTCTCACCATCCTAGAGTCCCATTCCCTACTTCTGATTTTATAATCTCAACCCTCTCCACTCAATCCACATCTAGCTGTAGCGTGTCCCCTCCAGTAAGGGACCTCTCATCATATGGATATATTATTTTAGATGTTAAAAGAAGGCCACATGTGGGAAGATCACACAAAGAGCATATAGATCGAGAAGAAAAGGACCTGAGGACTATAAAATCAGGGGTCATGGAAGCCACGCTGGGTCATGGAAGTCAGGGAAAGAATTTGTTGAAAGAAGAAGGAGACAATCGATTATGTTGAATGTGACTGAGCTGTCAGCCAAGGTAAGAACAGAAAATGTCCTTTATGCTTGGCAATGGAGGTCATCAATGACCTCTGTGAGAGCTATTCTGAAGACATGATCAGGAAGGTAGTCAGATTAGAAAGGAGTGAGAGAGTTAGTGAAAGATGCAGAAATATATAAGTGCATACAGACAACACTTGTGAAAAATTTGTGAGGGTTAAAAAAAGAAGGAATCTAAGAAAACGGGACAGTGAGTAAATAAGTTTTGAGGGAGAAAGTGGAGTGATGAAGGAAAGGGTCAAGAAAGATAGTGAGCATAGTTATAGATGCAGGTTGGGGGTAATGAGTGGCCACAGGGAATGAAGATGGTCCTGAACAAACAGGTAAGGAGAGTGGACATATGGAAAGAAGAAGCTGAGAGTGCAACATACTAACATTTTCTACTCAACAATTATGCCTATGGATGACTCTGATGGCTTTTTTTTCCTCTAAGGAAGACTTATTTCCATAAATAAGAAAATGATTTTGAATGATCAGAAATAGGAAGAGGGAGATGAGAACTGTAATCAACAAGTAAACTTACATACATGCATATTTACATATATTCATTTACAAAATGTAGAGATATACCATTAAAAACCTATTAAAATGTACACAGACTGAACTGTTGGGTGTCAGTGGTTCCATTCCCACCCCCTAAAGGGCAGAAGGGACAGTAATTCCTCAGCCTCACAGGGAAACTGCAAGCCCATAACACCTACATGGATTAGATTGTTGGGCACTCCAGAGGGTCCATCCCCAACCCTGGCAAGGAGAGGGGGCAAAACTACGTCAGTCTACTTGGGCAACTGCAGTCATTTTGGACCCACATGGCATAGATTGCTGCCCATACCTGCAGTTCTATCTCCATCCCAGGCAGGGGAGGAAGGGTCTTGAAGCTTCATCAGACTCTCCAGGCAACTACAGATGGTCTTGGCTTGAATGACTTGGATTATTACACACAGCTGTGGCTCTGTCCCTACCCCTGACAGAGGAGAAAGGTGGGAGAAGCCTCATCGGTTCCTGGGGCAACATGGGCTACTTCAGCCTCCACAGCTTATAGCACCAACTACATCCTTGGCTCCTACTATACAACCAGCATGGGAGAAAGGACAAGAAAGCCCTAAATAAAGCAAGAAACTGCAACCAGAATAAATATTTCTAGTAAGACACATGCCAAGACACCAACAAAAAATTACAATCCATACCAAGAAACAGGAAGATATGGCCCAGTTAAAGGAACAAGATGAACCTCCAGATGACAGAAAGGAGTTGAGACAACTAATCATAGATGTTCAAACAAATCTCCTTAATAAACTCAATGAGATGGCTAAAGAGATTAAGGATATTAGAAAGACACAGGGTGAGCACAAAGAAGAACTTGAAAGCATACATAGAAAAATAGCAGATCTTATTGGAATGAAAGACACAATAAATGAAATTAAAAATATACTGGAGGGATATAACAGCAGATTTGAGGAGGCAGAAGGAAGGATCAGTGAGCTTGAAGACATGGCTTCCGAAAGCAAACATACAAAAGAACAGATGAAGAAAAGAATGGAAAAAATGAACAGGGTCACAGGGAACTAAATGACAACAAGAGACATGCAAACATATGCATCGTGCAAGTCCCAGAAGGAAAAGAGAAGGGAAAAGGGGCAGAAGGAATATATGAAGAAATAATGGTAGAAAATTTCCCAACCCTATTGAAGGACATAGCTATCTGTGTCCAAGAAGCACAACATACTCCCATCCAAATAAATCTGAACAGACCACCTCTGAGACACAAACTAATCAGAATGTCAAATGCCAAAGACAAAAAGAATTCTGAGAGCAGCAAGAGAAAAGTGATGCATAACATATAAGGGATACCCAATAAGATTAAGTGCTGATTTCTCATCAGAAACCAT
Organism: Cabassous unicinctus; assembly: GCA_029593785.1. Classification (NCBI taxonomy): domain Eukaryota; kingdom Metazoa; phylum Chordata; class Mammalia; order Cingulata; family Chlamyphoridae; genus Cabassous; species Cabassous unicinctus. The sequence goes on along the minus strand of JAQZBX010003601.1, from coordinate 26,697 downwards.
GTTGGTAAGAAGGCAGTGGTATGATATATTTAAGATACTGCAAGAGAAAAACTGCCAGCCAAGAATTTTATATATGGCAAGACTGACTTTCAAAAATGAGGATAAGTTTAGAATATTCACAGATAAACAGAAAGTGAGAGAGATTATAACAAAGAGACCAGCTTTGCAGGAAATATTAAAGGGAGTGCTACAGCCTGAAAATAAATAACAGGAAAGAGAGGCTTGGAAGGGAGTCTGGAAATGAAGATTATATCGGTAAAAATAACTAAAAGTCTCAAAAGAGTGAAGAAAATAAAATATGACAGAAAATGCAAAGGTTAAAATGGGTGAAATAAGAACTTCCTTTACAGTAAAATTGTTGAATGTTAATGGATTAAACTCCCCAATCTAAAGACACAGACTAGTGGAATGGATAAGTAAATATGAGCTATCTATATGCTGTCTACAAGAGACTCACCTTAGATCCAAGGATACCAATAACTGAAAGTGAAAGGCTGGAAAAAGATAATCCACACATGCAGAAACAAACAAATAAAAAAAGCTGGGGTAGCTATACTTATATTGGATGAAATGGACTTTAAAAGCAAAATTGTTCTTAGAGACAAGGAAGGACATTATATATTAATAAATCCCTTTTTCTGGATACTTCAATAACCGCTCTCAGCATTGGATAGAATATCTGAGCAGAGTTCAATAAGGAAGCAGAGAGCTTGAATAATTTGATAAATGGTATAAACCTAATAGACATATACAAAACACTGCACCCCAAAACAGCAGGACATTCAGTCTTTCTATGTGCTCATGGATCTTTCTCCAGGAGAGACCATATGTTGGGTCACAAAGCAGATCTCAGTAAATTCAACAAGACTGAACTTATACAAAACACTTTCTCTGATCATAATGGAATAATGTTGGAAATCAACAACAGGCAGAAAAAGGGAAAGTTCACAAATATGCGGAGATTAAACAACACACTTTTAAATAATCAGAGGGTCTAAGAAGAAATTTTGAGAGATATCAATAAATATCTCGAGATGAATGAAAATGAGAACACAACATATCAGAACCTATGGGATGCAGCAAAGGCCAGTGCTGAGAGGGAAATTTATACCCATCAATGCTTACATTAAAAAAGAAGTAAGAGCTAAAATCAATGACCTAACTATACAACTAGAGGAACTAGAAAAAGAACAGCAAAGTAATCCCAAGGCAAGTAGAAGGAATGAAATAACAAAGATCAGAACAGAAATCAATACAATTGAGAACAAAAAAACAATAGAGAATTAACAAAACCAAAAGTTGATTCTTTGAGAAGATTAACAAAATCGACAAATCATTTTTAAACAAGTGGAAAACACAATTATCAAATTTATTTGGAAGATTATGGGATCCCAAGCAGCCAGAAACATCATACAAGGGGAAATCAAATTTGGAGGACTCTCACTTCCGGACTTTAAATCATATTACCTAGCTAAAGTGGTAAAAACAGCATGGTACCAGCATAAAGATAGACACATATACCAATGGAACCAAATTGATGGTTCAGAAACAGACCCTCACATCTACGGTCAAGTGATTTTTGACAAGCCAGTCAAACCTACCCAACTGGGGCAGACAGTCTATTCAACAAATGGTGCTGGGAGAATTGGATATCCATAGCCAAAAAAAAGAAAGAGGACCCCTATCTCACATCTTACACAAAAATTAACTCAAAATGGATCAAAGTATAAAATCTACAACCATAAAGCTCCTAGAAGAAAATGTAGGGAAATATCTTCAAGACCTGGTGATAGGTAATGCACTCTTAAACCTTACAATGAAAGAGCACAAGCAATGAAAGAAAACATGGATAAATGGGACCTCCTCATACTTAAACCCTTCTGTGATTCAAAGGTCTTTGTCAAGAAGGTGAAAAGACAGCCCACTCAATGGGAGAAATAATTTGGAAACCACATATCCCATAAGGTTTTGATTTCCATTCTATATAAAGAGAGCATACAACTCAACAATAAACGAGCCAGCAATCCAGTTAAAAAATGGGCAAAAGATCTAAACAGACATTTCTCCAAAAAGGAAATACAAATGGCCAAAAAAGCACATGAAAAAATGCTCCATATCACTAGCTATTAGGAAAATGCAAATCAAAACAACAATGAGAAATCTTACAGCACACAGAATGGCCATTATTTAAAAAATGTAATCAATAAGGGCTGGAGAGAATGAGGAGAAATAGGAACATTCCTTCAGTGTTGGCGGGAGTGTAAAATGGTACAGCCTCTGTGGAAGACAGTTTGGCGGTTCCTCAGGAAGCTAAATATAGAACTGCCATATGTTCCAGGAATTCCTCTACTAGGAATATATCCAGAAAAATTAAAAACTGTGATGCAAACAGACATCTGTACACTGATATTCATAGTGGCATTGTTAACAGTTGCCAAAAGATGGAAACAACCCAAGTGTCCATCAACGAATGGATAAACAAAATGTGATATATACATATGGTGGAATACTATGCTACAGTAAGAAGAAATGAAATTGGGACAAATATGAAAACATGGATGAATCTTAAGGACATTATTCTGAGTGAAGTAAGCCACACACAAATGACAATTATTGCACGGTCTCACTAATATGAACTAAATATGAAGAATAAATGCATGGAGTTAAAACCTCAAGTATAGGTTATTAGGCGATAAGAGGAGGGCTGCAATGGAGTACTGATGCTTAATGTATGGAGAAGTTTTAATTAACTTGACTGTAAAAGTGTGGAAATGGATAGAGTTGATGGTAACACTTTATAGTGAGTAGCAGTTGGTTTAAAAAAGGGATTGAGGCTGAAAAAGGGTAGTCTGGGGATGTAAATGTCAATTGAAAGAAAGCTAGAGAATAATCTAGGGACTGAATAACACAGTGAACCCAAACATGGATAAGAATTGTGGTTGACGGTACAGATGCAAGAGTGTGCTTCTGTGAGCTAGAATGGATATATGTCACTATTGCAGGGTGGTGGGAATATGGAAAAGCAAGGGAAAAATACAATTGGCATGATCTATGGACTGTGGCTAACTAGAATACTGTAATATTCTTGCATCAATGCCTAAGATGTACTGTGTTGATAACTAGGGGTATGGAAAAAGTGTGCCAAATGCGTGCTATTATCTCATAATCTGTAACAAATGTTCCACCATGGTGTGGTATGTTTATGAATGGGTGTTGTATGGGAATTCTACACATGTGCATGGTTATTGTATAAGTTCACAACTTCTGCAATAAAAAATGTATTAAAACAAAACAAAAACCTATCACAATGGAGCTGAAGTATGGAAAAGATAAGTTTGGTTTTCCAGTTTTGCTAGTATTCATTTCGGGATAGTAAAATTGCATTCATTTGTTCTTTGCATAACCAACCATTCCATTTCTAGTTCAACAACTGTCTACTATCTTCTTGTTTCAAGATTTTAAGACTTTGACATGATCAGCACTTTAAAGCCTAGGGACGTTATATAACTTTAGCTCAAATGAACAAAAATAAAGATCAGAAAATATCTAAGAAAGACATTGGTCTTTGTTCTAATGAGCATCCTGTGTAAAATGCATCACTTTGATTTCACAACCTAACTCAGAGAATCACCAAGGAACAAAATCATAAATTTATATCCAGGAGCTAAGATATTAACAGAGAGCAATGACAAAGTAATTGGCCAGCAATGAACTGATCATTTAATAATATCAGTGTGCTCATGATAAAAACAGAATTATTTTAAAGTTACATTTTCTATTATATTCTACAGCCAACTTTCACTAAATAAACACAGCATATTCCCACAATTCAATTTGATTTTATTTGATTCAATTCAATCCAATTCAGCTCTATTCAACTCAACTTAGAAAACATATATTTACTTAAGAAGCCAAAAGTCAAACAAGACCTTGGGTTTTGAAAATAACTTAATTTTATTTCAGAGTACAAAATATGTATATGACTACATCATTAGAGCATGAAAACATATATTTGACTTGGAAAATTTGGCAAAAGATTTTACTATAAGAATGGCATCAGTGAAAAATGGTGCCAAATGTATCCCCATGGAATACTTTGTAGAAATTAAATATTTTCTTAATGTTCTCTTAATAAAATTTATAGCTTTTATTGTTGTTGTTAGAATCTTCATAAGAATGAAACTCTGGAAATTCTTTCTCAGAATTATGCAAGCTGAAATGGCATTCTTGAAACTTTTTTTATTAGCTGCCAACATAATAACTTTGGCGAGTTGGAGAGAAAAAACATTTTGGGGAGAGACAGAGGAGGCATCTTGGTGGGAGTCTGAGGAACTTTATGAAGAAAGGAGTCAGCCAGTGAGAAACATCTTGAAGGAAGTATGATTTGGATATTTTCTTATGGAAATGAAATCTAATAATCTATATTAGGCTTTCCACAGAGCTGTTCTATGTAGAGGGTTACTAGATCCCTGCTCTTATCCTCATATCTTTAATAATGTCTTCCACTTCCTGGTTTGAGTGGCATTTTTGTGAAATCAAGGTATAGGAACTGTTTCTTGTCTTAACCAGTGTGGGACAGAGAGAAGAGAACAGGTTAGAAACCTGAACAAAATTGAATAATATAGAATACAAGCTAAGTTTCTGTAACAAAGAAAACCCAAACCCAGTGGATACAGAAGTTCATTTCTCTCTCATATTACAGTCCATAGGGCAGACCGGAGTCAGGTCCAGCGGGCAAAAGGCCATCAAGTGACCAAAGTTAGTGAGTATTTCTAGGATCAAGGTGACCATTCCATCTATCACCCTTCCCCAACCAGTGGAAGTGGGAAAGAGAGCATAAAGATAAACAATGTCCTTTTTAAAGGACATGATCCGGAAGTTCCATACATCATTTTCTCTCAAATATCAATGGCCGGAATGTAGCCAAATACCTGGCTGCAAAGGAGGCTAGGAAATATAATCTCTACCTTACAATTGACGGATGGCATGCCTTCCTGGTAGGAGGGGATTTTACTTCAAATAGTAAGAAAGACAATGGATACTGAAAGACAATTAGCAGACTCTGCCACAGATAACAATGACATGAGTAAGACTGAGAGTTCACCAAACAAAGATTGTAGATAGAGGTAACCAAGCTAAGTACCCTGAACTTCTCAGAAACCCTAGAACTTGCAAGAGACAGGATGGCAATGGAAAGTGTGTGGGAGGAGGTAAATGTGGTATTTGCCAAAGGGTCAAATCAATATCTTTTATTTTCAAAGTATGAGGTGACCACAGCTGATGATGGACTTTATATAATAGAAGAGAAGATTATATTGGAACTTCTACACTGAAAGAATAAAAACAAGGGAATTATAGTAAACTACATTCAAAGAAGTGTTTCAAATTTGGTTTTAGAAAAGAAGAAGAAGAGAATTCAGAATTGATTTCTAATCTATTAACATATTTTTATTGAGAAATAAGCAACTGAAGAATTGTTAGAGAGAAAATATGGGAAGTATAAGGGATAAAAAAAGAAGTCATTTTGATTTTGAGATTCAAAATAAGGCATTAAGTTTATTGCAATGGTATTGATTTTTAAATATAATTTTTAAAATTCTGTTGGCAAGCCCCAAAGAAACAGCCAAAATATTTTGAGTGATGAATTTAACACGTTACCTCCCAAACCACTTGGAAGATTAATATTGATTGATTAAGTAATCTAATTCTTATTTAAAAACCAATTTAAGAAAAACTACCCCAAATATAATAATGATGAAACATTCAAAGTTTTTCCATCAGATGGAGAACAAAGATAACCACTATTATATTGTGTTGGAGGTTCTAGCCAGTGGAGTGATTAAAACAAACAAACAAACAAACAAACAAAAACCCATAGGCATAATAATTGAGAAACAAAACTCTAAAACTGTTTCTTTTTTTCCCCCAACAGACAATATGATTTTGTACATAGAAAATTCAAAAGAACTTACATGCTAACTTGTAGAATTTAGCAAGGCTCCTGGATACAAGGTCAATTTAAAAAGTCAATTTTATTTGAATACATCAATAACAAATAGAAAATAAAATTTAAAAATCATACTCTTTATAGCATCAAATAACACCAATTATGTAGCAATTGTGTAGCAACACCACTGCACTGAAAGCAACAAAACCTTAATAAGAGTTATTAAAGAGGACTAAAATAAACAGATATATCATGGATTAGAAGACTCAAAATTATTTAGATATTATCTTCCTCAAATTGATCTATAGATTCATCACAATCTCAATCAAAATCTCAACAAGGATTTTGTGGAAAATGACAATATTATTATAACCTTTTTATGGAAATACAAAGACCAAGAAAAAACAATTCAGTCTGAATTCAGAAAACAAAGCAAGATATAGGACTATATCAGATATAGTCCTATGGAAAACCTCAATAAGATGGTGGTATTTACTCAAAGATATATAGTTAGATCAATACAACAGAAGGGAGACACCTACCCCTTCCAAAACAGGATCCACACACATACTATTCTGGCAGCAGACTTATGCAAATGTAACATAGAGCATAGAGAAAGGTCTATGAATAAATGATGCCGGATCAATTGATATTCACTTGGAAAAAATTAATCTTGACCTCACACCATACACAAAAGTCAGTTCCACATGTATTGCAGATCTAAATTTTAATGGTAAAAAAATAAGGCTTTTAGAAGAAATCATAAAAGAACATCTTTGTGATCTTAGAGTAGGCAAATATTTTTCAAACAGGACACAAAATGTAAAAACTCTAAAAGAAAAAAAATGGATAAATTGGACTATATTAATTTCATGAACTTGTAATTGTTAAAAGACACCATTAGAAGAGTGAGAAAGCAAACTCTACAGAGGGATATTGTATCTGAAATTCAAATATCTGAAAAAGACTTGTATCTAGAACATACAAAGAATATCTATAAATCAAGAATAAGTAAATAGATAGCTCAATAGAAAAATGGGCAAACATCTTGAAGGCACCTAACAAAAGATAATATCAAAATGGCCAAAAAACATGTAAGAATGGAGTGAACTTCATTAGCCATAAGGGGAATCCAAATTAAATGCACAATGTTATACCAGTAAATATCATTTATGATTATATAGAAAAGTATGGACAGTTCTAAGTGTTGAAAAGGATGTGGAACAACCTGAACTTTCCTATACTGCTGGTAGGGGGTGTAAATTGGTACAACCACTTTGGAAACTCTTTGGTAGTATCTACTAAAACTGAAACTATGTATACCTTTATAAACCAGAGACTCCACTTCTAGGTATATAGTTTCATATTTCCACCAAAGACATAAAGATGTTTGTAGCAGTTATATTTACAATAGCCCAAAGCAGGAAATTGTTAAAAACCCAACAGTGGAATATATAAATTGTGGTATGTTCCCTCAATAGAATAGTACAGAGACATATGAATTAACCAACTATAACTGTATACAATATAGATGAATCTCACAAACATGATGAGAAGTAAAAAAAAATCCAGGCATAAAGAATATGTAATATATGATTTTATTTATTTAGTGTTCAAAATCAGACAAAACTAATCTATAGCATTAGGAAGTCAAGATAGTGGTTAACCTTGGTTGAGTGGGAAGAGAGTATGAAGACGACTTCTGGGTAGCTGATAACAGTTTCTTGATTTTGATTGTTGCTCACATGGGTGTGTTTAATTTGTAAGAATTCAGAGCACTGTGCACATAATTTATGTACATTTCTACATATAAGTTATACTTCAAAAATTTTTAAAAAAATCAATTCTATTACTATATGGCTGAATGTCATACAAAGTAATTAGAAGGCACAGTTTCCATTCTTAAGGAATTTCATTAATCCAAATGAAGAAAATGAAATTCATTCCATGATATGATTTGAGGGTCATAGAAACAATAATGACACAATGTAAACGAATAGGTTAAATTTAAGGATAAAGCAAATGGGATTAAAAGGACTCCTAGGTTAAGCCTTTTCTTTAATTTCATTTGTTTTGGATTTGCATTTGGAAAAGACATACAATGTTATATTTTTTAAAAAATAATGTATGTATTTCTTAATTTTTAAAAAAATGTGGTGATTTTTGCCAATTAAAACTTACAAGAGATGACATTAAGGAGATAAAACAGGATGTAGAAAATCCTGAAGATGTTCCAATCAACAGATCATAAACATTTTTTTTAAAGAGTAATATTTTCCCAGCAAGTACAGTATTCACGAAGAGGAAGTAAATCAGTGACTCCATGGCACTTCTTTAGTGATTCTTCTCCTATGAGTGGGTAAAATTTGTCCTTTCTTAATGACTTTTTCTAATCTACTAATTTTTCATTCCTTTCTTTCCTTAGCCCATGAAGGAAGACTTGTATGTATGAAACTGAAAAGAATTTTCAACAACCCCAAGTACTGATTAATTGTTGTAATTGCCATGACTCCAACAGAAGCCTAGACAGAAATGATCTCAAAATGCAAATAGCATCACTCCTTTCAACAACAAATTTATAGCTCTCTTGAGTGACCTGACATTTTAACTGCATAGTGAAATTGGGGCTACAAAATGTAGACACCACTCATAACTTGTATGATATACTTTAATTTCAAGCTAGTTGTTTGCAACTCATGGTTTCATTTCTGGGAGATTTATTTCTCAAAACAGAAATCAAGTTTCTTCTGTGGAGGCTCCAAAGTTTGAAATTCCCTTCCTGTCCTATCCCTGTAAAAATCACCTGTGTGGGGAGTTAGGCAAAAGTGATCCACTTAGCAGATCTCACTCAGACCACTTGCACGATCCTAATGAGTTAAGAGCATCCATAAAATAGTTTCTCAGGAGTAAGATTAATGTTTATTTTGTGCATGTGCCCAGAGGCTTTGCAATGAGTACATTTTTATAAATTGAAAAGATTTTCAGAGTACTGCCTATTCTTGTTTTGTATGCTAATGGCCAGAGGCTGTTGAGATGGGAGCAATTTTAGAAGATACTGAATATAAATAAACAAATTTAATATCCCTGCCAATTTGTGAATCTGCCAAACTTTCCAATTTGCCTATTTTATTTTATGTTGTTAACTTGTTTGTTGGTGAGTAAGAACAGCAATAATCTCTAGTTTTTCCTCTCTTTTGTGCAGCCAATATTTAACTGGCAAGACCTATTGAAGCCCAGGTGTCACTATTACTTAAATTGTACTTGGAAAAAAATCAAGAGTGAAACAGAAAAAACAGTGAGAGAACTTTGTTGGGCCTGTGGTTTTTTCACTACCTGCTACCTCAGACACACAATTTTATTTCAGCTGTTGTGCCTTCTCAGTGAAGAACAGAAAAGCAATGTACTAAAGTAGACTTACGATTATTCTAGCAATGGAAGAACTTGTATCATTGATATAAAGGCCGTGGCACCAGAGGTTCTAAGGGGAGGAAGAAGGAAGAATAGATACAACAGGGGGGCATTTTTAGGACATTGGAATTGTCCTGCATGACATTGCAATGACGGTTACAGGCCATTATACATTTTGTCAAAACTTGTAAAATTGTGCGGGGCAAAGTGTAAAATATAATGTAAACTATAGTCCTTGGTTAGTACAATGTTTCAATATATGTTCATCAATTGCAACATTTGTACCATTCTAATGAAAGATGATGTTAAACTGGAAAAGTGGGAGAGGAGGAGGGTGTGGGGTATAAGGGAATCCTCTATATTTTTGATGTAACATTTATGTAATCTAAAGCTTCTTTAAAAATAAAAATAAAAAATATTTTTAAAATCCAGTGAAAGGAAATGAGCAAATATTATATTCTTAAGAAATTCCTCAAGTTAAGAATCACCCTTGAAGGGAAAAATCTCTTCAGTTCCAAGGTAATTCTAAGGCCATTATTCAGGGTTAGTAAACCCATCTGAATCAAGTTGCTCATTTCAAACTCCCATTTTCCCTTGTATTTTCAAGATGCATTATACATATAAGTAGATAGTAAAAGGATATTGCCTTGTGTATTCTGTTTCTTGGGTTCCAGCGACAGTACCTAATATAATGGCAACATATTTATAGAGAGTGCACACACAGAGGGTTAGTTTTGATTGGCCTTCTCAATCCTGATTTCAATTTCCCTTTCAATTTCACGTTCTCCAAGTGAATTTTATTTTGCTCCTCATTTTGAGTTTCTCCTCTCATTTGCTTCTGAACTTTGCAATCCTTATTTTTTATTTTTTAAAAAAAATAAAAAAATTCTCTGCCCCCTAGCTGAATTTGTTTGTGTCTATTTTAATACATATATTGTATAGATACCTCACAATTAAACCATTTTAACCCTAATTGGAAAAAATGGTTGAAATATTATGGTCTATTCTGTGGAAAGAAATGATTCCTTTAACTGAGGCAGAATTTGTAATAGGAAGCTGCTATTGCATTTTGTTGCTAGAGAATCATTAAAGGAAATCAGCAAACAAGAACTAATACAAAACTTCACTGTTGTATAGAAGGTCATTAGACTCAGCTGTTGGCAGTTGTTGGAAAAAGAAAAACTCCAAAAATTTCTGAAGATTGTTCTGGTGAAAGAGTCATTATTTCTGAAAGTGAATGTCAAATGATCTTTCAACAATTTTCAAGAGTAGGTATTTTACTTGGCTTTTTAAATCTTTCTTCTTCTCTTGTATTGCATGCCAATATATAAATGAAGTATGCTTAGAAAACACATGATAAACCAGGTATAGTCTTAACTTTTAGAGAGGTATGAGATATGAGATATCTGGGATCTTTTCATCATTATAGAAATGTACACCCAGATAAGTGAAGTGACTTGCTCAAGGCATGTAATTGGTGAGATAGGAATTGAAACACAAAACTTTTTACTGGGCTTTTTACTAGTCCTCTCTGTGGCTAGGATCAGAAATAGATGACCACATTTATTGCCAGCCTTGGAGATTCTCATTACATGGAGGAAAAAGAAAATATATTTTGATAACAAAAATACTAGAAGAGTTCAGGGTTGGCTCCTGATGTCATATCTCTTTTGCTGTAGAGTGGAAGTTGCAAGCTTACACTGTGGAATAAATGTTAGTCAGCACTTTCAGACCAGACAGGAAAATCAAGTTTAAAAATGAGGGAATAGAAATGCTGTATTATGAATTACGTTTTGAGAGCTGGTTAACTGTGATAGTTTGAAGTTCTGTGAATCCCAGAAAAGATCATGTTCTGTGAACTAATCTATTCCTGTGGGTGTGGGTTCCTTTGATTGCATTAGATTCAGTTAAGGGACCTTGATTAGATCACTTTTGATTAGATCACTTTAGGGCCTTTGATTGGACTAAATCAGTGAGGTGTGACCCAGGTTAGGTTTTTGTCCTCTTGCTGGGGTCTTATATAAACTACGAACTGAAAGCAGAAACACACAGAGAAAGATAGCTGCCATTTTGATACTGCCATGTGAGAGAGAGAACTACAGAAAGAAAGAAACCCCAAGAAGCTGAGAGAGGGCCCCGGAGGCTGGAGGCTGTGTATGCTCTAAATCAGAAAAGCACAAAGGGACAGAACGAGGCCCCTGTGAGGCTAGACCCATGAAGCAGCCCAAAGGTGAAGAGAAGAGCCCTGTCATGTGCTTGACCTCCCACAGCTGAACTCCAAGAGAAAGCAACCTGTAGGAGAAGGCAGAGACCCAGACTAAGAGCTGCCATTTTGCCTTGCCATGTAGCAGGACTCCCATCTGTCAGCAGCTGACCTTTGGTGAGAGAGAATCTCTGATGATGCCTTGATTTGGACATTTTTGTGGTCTCAAAACTGTATGCTTTCACCCTAATAAATCCTTATTGGAAAAACCAACCCATTTCTGGTATTTTGCATCAGCAGCTTTGGCAAACTAAAACAGTAACCTTTGGTGAAAATGGGAAAAATGAATTAGATAAAATGGAGTCGAAGTTGAGTGTTTTCTCCCCAGGCAAAGCAGTAATGGTTAAATGGGAATTTTACTCCAAAGAATTTTCACAATCTTGCCTCAGACTATTTCTTAAGCCTCATCTCCACAGATTCCACATGATCCCCATTTTCTTCCTGCAGTCTTGGTTCTAGCTAGACTTACCAGCCATTCCTGGATGCTCTGTGCTTTTGTTTATTTTTTAATGTCTCAGTGCCTTTATACACAGGAAGTCCTTGGTTTTCATTGCTCTACTCTACATGAATTCAGTTACCATGGTTTAGTTAAATAACACCAGTGCTTCAGCAACACGATTCAAATTTCAGTTACCATGGTATATTAACTGTATTGCTTAAAATACAAACTTTGCTGCTAGCTCTTCAGTACACAAATCACTATGTAAATAACAGTGTGCATCATGATCCATGTCCAATTCCATCACTTCTTTCAAATTCTGTTTGGGATTGTTCACTAAGCATCTGCTAGTCAGTTCATGCACAGACAGCAAAGTGTATAGTTGTGTTGCTTCCTTGTCTTCCCATGATAAATTCCATGACATATTATAGAAGTGGGTAATAGAATGAGGGAATTGCCCAAAAAAGATGAAAATGCAGTACAGAAATGAAAAGTGATAATGCTGGAATTGAAATTTGAATTGAACATAAATAGAGTTGTAGAAGAAATAGCTGACAAAGGGAATGTTGACACTGAAGCTATTTGAGAGAATCTAGATGTGCAGCTGGAAAAACTTAGTGAAGGCGAATGTATCAACATAAATGAAGAGAATAGTTGTGAAGAAAAGGAGGAAGATGTCCCAGACAATGTGATATTGGTAAAAGTGTTTACCTTAAAGGAATCATCAGACATATTCCATAACACTGAAAGCACAAAGGATGAAATGTCGGAAGCTAATTCACAATTAGAAGGAATTATGGCAATTCACCAAGGCATAAAAAATGCTTGCTCCATACCAATGAGAACAAGACAAGCACTATTCAAACTACTCTTGAAATAAACATATAATTTCTTAAAACTTCTAATATTTGAAATTATAGAATACTAAATAAATATTAAGTTTATTTTTCATTTCTCCATAATATTTATAACCAATGATAAGAGTGTTTTTAATGTTTTGACAGAAATGATTAAAGGTTACAAAACAATAGTAATTTTTTCAATTGATCATTATGATTGCTTTGAATGGTTTCAGTTCTTATTGTCATTTTTTATGGTCCTGCACTATTTTGCAAAGCAAGGACTGCCTTTAGACAGCATTTTGCATCCACTCCCATCATAACATCTGTCATGTTGGGTTAACATTATTTAAAATGTATCTAACGTCCACATGAGATCATTTAATTTTTGTGGAACATAGACATTTTTTCTCTATTTCCCTCTAAGACTTCCATAGCAACTAGCACATAGTAAACTCTCAACACTTTTACTGACTGAATGAAAGAACAGTTTCTAATTTAATCTCAGAAAATTTGCATGGAAAGCATATTGAGCAAAACATACTTTTCACAAATGTGTATTCTTGCACCTAAGATCATTAAAGAATATGAGGACTAAATGATAATTTAGTGAATTTTTACCTTTTTAAGACCAAAGATATTTGAATCTCACCTCTTCAATAATAAGTTGACAACTACTCACTATGAGTAGTTGATTCCTGTCTTTGTTCCAATCAAGAATGTCCTGATTAAAACAATCTCTACACAAAACTTTTGGTTTCAAACCAAGAGTAATAGAAAATATGCCCTTATTAGGGTATGTCTAATAATGGATAAACATTAAAATAATTACATTCATAGACCTAGAATCTTTCTGAAACACAATAGATCTCAAAGTAGATTTTTGTTTTTATTATTACTTAGTCACTTTTGCAAGAAAGTTGTGATTATAGGGGATCTAGGATGCTATGCCAATCCATCTGAAATTAATAGCAAAAATGGTATGTAGTCTACTCAGTCTCTCTGGGTCTGTAAACATCCGATCAATTGCTAAAAGTCATTAAGGGACATGGATTGAGAATAACAGGGATTTTGTAATATGAAGCTTACTGTGTATTTCTTAGGCCAGTGCTCCTCAAATTATCTGTTCTGAAGAAGTATCAAGGACTTGCATGTTGTTGTGGATTGATTGTGTCTCTCCAGAAAATATATTGAAGTCCTAACCCCTGGTACTTGTGAATGTGACCTTATTTGGAAACAGGTTCCTTATAGACATAATCAAGCTAAGATCAGGTCAGAGTGGATTAGGGTGAGTCCAAAATCCAATGACTGGTGTCATTCAAAGGAGACAGACATTTAGAAACATAGAGACACACAAAGGGAAGAAGGCCATGTGAAGATGGAGGCAGAGAGTAGAGTGATGCAGCCAACAACCCCAAAAATGCCAACATTAGCCAACAATACCCAGAAGCTGGGAGAGGGGCATGGAACAGATTCTCTCTCAGAGCTTCCAGAAGAATCCAACCCTGCTGACACCTGGATTTCAGACTTCTGGCCTTCTGAACTAAGGGAGAGTAAATGTCTGTTGTTTTAAGCTTCCCAGTGAGTGGTAATTTGTTACAGCAGCCCAGGAAACTAACATGCAGACTTACCATGCATGACCAGTACAGAGCTTGTGCTGCATGGTGACTTATCACATGAATTCAACAACAACAAACTGGTTTACATCCTGTTCAACAAGATGAGTCCATTGATCACATGCTTGGATATCAATGCTAGGTCAAATTGCTATAAACGTTCCTGAGAGTTTACTTTCAAATTCTGCATCTATTTTTGTTGTGAATCAGTTCATGGAATATACTTTGAGTGGCAAATCACTAATTTGAGCTTTTTGATGACCAAAGACCTCCAATTTCTACCCTTTTCAGCCATCCATTCTCATGACTGCTCCTGTAATATGCTAGAAAAATAAATAAGCTGACAAACTAGTAAATGATGGAGAAATCATAGACTAAGACAGGAGTGGCTATGCGGGAAATAAGAATTTAAAAAGTAAGAAGAGGCAATGAGATGTATCTATGCTTAGGACAAGGAATTACCTAAGAGATGCTGGAGGCAGGACTTAACATTGGATGTGGACTCTTAGCCACAACTGTATACCAAATATGTATCATGTCAGACATGCAATTTGTGATGCAGTTAGAATAATGGTGGGCTCTATGAGTTCTGGAAATCTTTCTTTCAAGAATAGATTAACAGACTTACTTCAGATATCTGTAAACCAGACTCCATTTCATTTATTATATTCTTTAGTTCTCTGAGGATTAAAATGGTGTTGTGAGTTGCATTGTGCGCAGGACTTAAAGTCCTCATAATCTAACTCTCCTGTTATAATAAATAAAAGTAAAACTTGCTAAAGTAGATGTTAATAGTTTTTATGCTCAAGGGGTAGGAATACTGAAGGCTGAAATGTTTGTTTTCTAAAAGCTCCCTCCCTCCCTCCCTTTTAGGTACACCTATAGTGTACGTTTTGTGTCTTCTCCCCTCCCCACCCACCATGGGCTTTATAGAAAAAGGGGAAACAAATATTGATTTTTGTGAAGAAAATATTTTCCTTTTAGGGGTAAGAGTACAAATGCTGGAAGGAAAAGCAAATAATCCTTCTCAAAATCATATTTAAAATATATACAGATAAAAGAATGGAGGGAGGAATTAAATTAACAACTGATCAGCAAGTAAATATTTTACCTAGTATTCAGTATTTTCAACAGATAACTAGGAAAATGAATTATAAGATAATGAGCAAAGAAACATAAAATGCTTAATTGCTCTAGTACTCAGTTCACAGCTGTAAAAACCTACTTTGAGTCAGTTTAATTGAAACATATGCTTTTTAACAGTTTGCACATTTTGTTTTAAAAAGTTATCCTGCCTCATTTTTCACCTAAAAAATATGGATTGAGACATACAATAAAGTTATATAGAGCCTTTTAAATGTAAAATATTGCAACAAATGAATGCAAAGTCAATAGTCAAAATTTTGATTTTTCTGAAGAATTCTTATGATGACATTTCATTTTAAAGACTCTTTGACATCTCTGCCAAAATTCTCTTTTCAGAATCTAGTCATATCTGTATTACTTCTACGAGGCTTCCATCTCCTCCAAAAGAAGTTGAAAACCAGAAGAGGCCTCCACTTATGGGGTGGTTTACATAATGGTGACATCATTCTCAGAGTGTTCCAATTTCAAATTAACATTTATCAAGTTATGATTGGGGATTAAAGAGGTAAAGAAAAACAGTTTTATTCTTTCATAGGAATAAATTCTAACATAGACCATCCAATTGATTTCAACTTTTGCAGCAAGAATGAAATCAAGATGCTATAGTATGGGATCAGTTTTGACAAAATGAAAAGATTCAGAGTGACCGTGAAAATAGGAGAGAAACTCTATCAGATAATTATAAAATTTTAAGCACCAAAGCTACCAATATCCTTTATTTCAGATGTTGGTGTGTCTTAGAAAAGTTGGATGTAAATAGAAAGTAATTGGAATCCTACTTTAAAGGAAGAAGGGGAATTTATTCTTTAAATGAATTTTTCAGTAAATTCATCTGTAAAATGAATAACAATGTTCTAATTCATAAATTTTATACTATAATTTAACTAATTTATATGGCAGCATTTTGCATGTAGTTGAAAATAATTTTGATTATGTGACCGTAGATTCACATTAGTGATGACAAACAACAATAACAACAAAATAAAAAAAAAAAAAAGAGGAAAAAATTTACAAACAGAATGCTTAAAAAGATAATCTACTGTAAGCATGAATTTTCTTTTTCATGAAAAGAGCAGAAATTATTTTCCTTTTTGGTTCCTTCATAAAATTATAGTAAAGAATATTTTGACTGATAGCTGTAAAGTCTTCATTCTTTTAAGAAATAATTAAGAATTTATATTTTAATTGTGTAACTATAGTTAACACATTTTTAAAACTTAATATAGTTTAAAACACTACTTTAGAAGTAACCAGCTAATGTTTCACTTCCAGTTTCATCTGTTTATGTACAACAATTTGTGATTAAAATCTAATTGTACACAAGAAAAGCATTTGGTGGCTGTGTTACAAGGAGATATTAATTCTTTTAAACACATAAATGCTATTTGGAAATAGTGAAATAAAGCCTCTATGAAACACAAAGATAAATGGATCCAGTTATAGCACGTCAATTAACATGTAAAGCATGGACAACCTCTGAACAGTATCAAAAAATTTTGAGGGCTAAAACAGATGGGGCTAATGCTGGAGATTCCTGTACCTAATTAATCACTCAGTTTAGCACAGAGATATAAATCTTAGACTAGATAGGACTACCAGTTATAATGGGAAAAGGGACTTAATGGATTCTAAAAGAGATAAAGGACATCAGAAGAATTACAGAATAACTGAGCAAATCTCTAAATGCAATTAGTTCCAGGGGCATTTCCCCCAACTTTTATGCCTTAAGCTCCCTTTACAGCATCACTGCCAACTTATCCAGCCTCTGCTCACATTCCACCATGCTAGGGTATCCCTTAAAGCAGCCCAATTTTGAGCAGGTGAGTTGTTAGTTTTTTTCTTATTGATTTGAAATATACCTTTCTAAGCTTCCCTCCAGTGGGTCAGCACAGCCAGTGTGATACAGTAGGACTTATTCACCGATCTCCTTCCACCCATTCTCATCTCTAGCCTTCATCTGCTTGCACTAACTTTTTCCTTTCAAATTTTCCTCGTCTGTTTTTGAAGTTTGGAAAAGGGAATATAATACTATGGGAGATTTTATTTTTAGGCAGTGGAACAAACATTAGTAAAAGAAAATACGCTTGGTCACTTTTTCCCTGGAGACCCTCACCCACTGAGGATACTTTTGTGAATGAGAGAACCAGTCGGTAAGATTAACTTGCAAGAGGCAGCAGAGCATAATGGTTAAGTGCAAATGTTCTGGGAGCAGATCGTCTCATTTCAAATTATGCTTTTGCCACTTATGAGTCGTGTGACCTTGGGAAGGTTATTTAATTTCCTTGCACTTGGTGTTCTCATCTCTGAAATGAGGATGATGCTCACTGCCCTGCTGAATCATATCAAATAAATTTTGGTTGACTTTTTCATTCTTTTTTTTTTTTTTAAATTATTTTTACTTTCATTTTTGTTTAGATAATATATTTACATAATTCAAAATTCTAAAGATATAAATGGATAGGCAGGGAAAAGTTATCCTCCCACCCTATCCCCTGATCATCCTCTCTTTCCTCCCTCTGGTAGCAACCAATTTTATCACATTTTCAAATGAAAACCTGGTAATAGGCTACCAGTAGAGACAGAGTTCTTTAATCCCACCTATCTGGTTTTAGAGCTCTGGGAGCCAAGAGGCTGTTTTGAGATATGCTTTCCCAACATCTTTGTCACTTGTTTTTTCAGTTCTTAGTGGTGGGATTGTTATTCCTAGTGAGTAAATTCTGGAAACTTGATAAATCATTCGAAGCTGTGGCTTTGTTGAGTTAGCTTGTCAAGACTTTATGTATTTCACGATGACTGTATATATTATCTATACCATAGTAGAAAATCTTTCATAAAGAAAAACTAGATATGCTATATTTTGTATAGCCTTTGATCTATGAATTTGTCTCAGGCTTGTGTTTCATAAAAAAAAAAAAAATCCTGATACAGTTTTATCTCTCAAGCCTAGCTTCTTTAACAAAGTCTGAGGAAACCAAATCATATTATGTCGGTCTGATTTGACTTTTCCAGGCAGTATATAGGAGGGTAAAAGGTCTCTGATTCTATCAAATATGCCCTGAAAAATAAATCTTGTGATTTGCTCATCCTTTATCCATCTATCAAAATGAAACTAATAAACAGTCCCAGGTGCAGCAGTGGAAAAACAAAAATGTCTTTTCTCTACCAACCCAATAGAAACTAATATTTACCAGAAAGGGTGCTGATTGCCAATCTCCCCTTACACCCAATTCCATTGACATCAAGAAGAATTAACACAGGTGAAAGAGTGGAAGTCCTAAACTCTTCTATTAGCAGAGTTTCACTGATGAATATTAAATTTAACCTAAAAGTGCAATGTGGACTCACATTTTTGCAACTGGTGGAGAATGGTATGCACCTCAATTGCTCTCTTCAAGTTACTTTGTGGGGAAAAAATTACTCTGTAAGCTTTGGCTTTATAATCATACATTTCACATGTTGTTGGAAGTTCAGTGGATACAGTTCAGGAATGACACATTTTTACACATAGGGCAAAAACAGCCCTGTGGTATGCGGTTACTAAGGCGTTGGTTTGAATGGATGCTTCTATGTGTGGCCCTCAGGTGACCAAATTGGGCTCCTTCTCAGTTTAGTGAAAAGACTCCTTTTTGGCACCAAGCCTTATGGTGTAAATGGCCAAGAAGAATTGAAGATGCTTCTCACACCAAGATGATTTGCAGTTTACCACAGATTATTACCTCATACTGAAGGTGGAAGTGTATACCAGTTGAGATATTAATCCTGCCATATGTCCCCATTGGGCTAGCAGGGGCCAACGTGGGGAAGATCTCTGCCCCACATGGTCACTCAGGACTGTCAGAAGATCCACCATCTTGTGGCTGCACCACTTGGAACACAGAGACCCCTTAGTCACCACAGCAGCAGAAAAGATGCATCGCTATCTCACACCTGTTCTTGTGTTCTTCAGACTGAGTCACATGTGTACCAGAGTTTACCTTTTTGGTCACCAAGTATTCAGTTGACTCCCCCAGTACATGCAGAATACACTTACCTCTTCTCCATGGGAGAAAATCCAAAGTCCCCCTTCAGTTGTAACATTGAAATCAATCCCTCAAAGTTCTGGGTGATTCACAGTAGTCTTTACAGCAGGTGTGGATATGGTTTGTCTTGGTCTGGAGCCTTTGAAATAAAAATACAAGTGATTTGCTTTCACGCCACAGGAATGCACACACACAGACACACACATACACATATGCACACACAGAAATACAGCGGTGGAACAGAGAAAGAGTAACCACAATAAACACTCCTCACTGGGAAGGAAGCTAGGAAACACACGAGAATGACTGGGCAGTACAATTCCGAAATTCCATCAGGCAGGTTCCATGAGTCCCCTTACCATGTGGGTAAGGAAATGTCAGCTTTTGCTGTGATAATGCTGCATACCAGTCCCCTCCATGGGGACTGTGCAGCTTTTCCAGTCTACTTCTTGCTCAAGGAAGTTTAAGAAGCCAAGATTTGTGTTTTTTTAAATAAAATTTTATTGCAGTGTATCATTCATACATGAACATACATAAACAATGTATATAGTAAAATTTGTGAATTTACAAAACACTTATATCATCATACAAGGCTCCCATACATCTCCCCACCACTACCATCTTGCATTGTTGTGAAACATTTGTTACAAACTACGAAAGCACCAAGATTTGTTTTAAATATTTAATAGGTCACAGGATTTTTTTTTTCTTTTTGGTCCAGGTCTTAGCATCTCTAGCACTACAAATCTCATAAAACTTAGTAGATAATCTGTTTTAGTTCCAGGCAGTTTCAAATGCCAGTAACTACAACCACACTTCTTTTTAGACATAGTTCTCAGATTTGTTATATAGCTTTTGCTTTCGCTCTCTTAATATTAGGTATTGGTCTTCTGAGGAAAAGTGATGCCTTTAGTCTTATATTTTCCCTGATCCTCTTTCCCAGTTGTCAGGTTTTACTGGAAGCTATATCCATAGTTTGATTTTTCACCTGTGGCGTCTTTGCACCTTGAGAGGTCTCAACATTAGGTGTGTGAAAGTGAAACTCTTAATCTAACTTTGTCCTAAGGCTCAGTTTTAATGGTACTTCCTCAATTTTCCTCTCTTACTCTGGGGATTTCCAAGTAATTAGCCCTTCCAACAAAAATTGGCCCCTCCAGTATTGCTGGAATCTTTCTTCTTGGTCATTTTTGCTTTCAAACTGGTCAAGTTTTCCCTTTTATTTTGCAATACCTTAACAAAGACAATTTGTAGCAACGAATCTTTTTTCTATTCTCTTTCTCAAGACCAGGGTTTCTCAACCACAGCAACTTCGACATTTTGGGCTGGAAAACTCTTTGCTTGTTTGTTTGTTTGTTTTTGGGGGGGTGTCCTATGCATTGTAGGGTACTTAGCAGCATCCTTGCCCTCCACCCACTATGTGCCAGTAGCGCCCTCCCAATTGTGCTCATCACAATTGTCTGCAAATCTTGACAAATGTTCCCCAGGGGACAAAACTCCCCAGCTGAGAATTGCTGTTCTAGAGTCACAAGCATATTAGATATACTCTCTGTCGCATGCATTGTAATAGGCATTATTTTTTTTTTAGTGTTTTGTCAATGTGTAAAGGTTGATTACTGTCTTCTCAACCTTTGATATAATTTTCTTTGCTGCTGATACATGACTGCAAAGCCAACGCGATATATTTCAGATTTTTGTTACAGAAGCACTCAACTTCCTGTATTAATTTCTACATTAGGTAGGGCAACTCAGTGGCTAAATATACCAAAGGGTATTGCACACTCATTGTAAGTGCATGATGGACTAGCAAAGTAGGAAGAGGGATGTCTTTGGTCTAAGGTCACCCAGGTACCCATGCTGATGGAGGTTCCATTACCTTAAAATTGTACCAGCCTTCCTCAGTATATGCAACAAAAAGAACATCTGGAGATCTCTCCCTAAATCTTTTGTTTTGTCCTGGAAATAATACATCACTTCCACTCACAAGCCAGTGGCCAAAACTAGTCACAAAGCACTACCTAACTGTAAGGGGATGGAAAGTATTATCTTCAAGCCCAAAAGGAGAGGAAAATCAGATATTGATAAGCACCAGTAACAACCTGTGAACAATGGAATTATTTTATTTTTAAAATTAAATTAGAGTAAAATTGACTATTTGAGGGTATAATGCCTGTGTTTTAACATATGGCTATATTCCTGTAAATACCAGCACAATCAGGATATAGAATAGTTCATCATACCAAGAACTCCCCAATAATGCTTCTTTGTAGTCCCACCGTCCCCCACACCTAATGCCTGGCAACCACTGATCTGTTCCCTGTCACTAAAGTTTTGCCTTTTCCAGAATGTCATATAAATGGAATCATGTAGCATGTTGAACCTGACTTCTTTCATTCAGCATAATGTCTTTGATTCACTCATGCCATTGTGTGTACATTCCTTTTTATTGCCACGTAGTAGTCCATTGTACAAATGTGCCACAGTTTATCAATTCACCAGATTAAGGATATTTGTATTATTTACAGTTTGAGGCAAGTATGAATAAAATTGCTATAAACATTCATATATAGGGTAGTTTTGTTTTTTGTATAACATCAATTTTCATTTCTCTAGGGTGAATATACCTAAGAGCAGGATTGCTGAGTCATAGGTTAAGTGTATGTTTGACTTTATAAGAAACTGCAAAAATGTTTTCCAGGGTGGCTGTACCATTTTGTATTCCCACCAACAATGCATGAAAGTTCCAACTGGTTCACATCTTCACCAGCACTTGGTATTGTCAGACTTTTTTTTTTTTTTGTCATTCTAATAGGTGTGTAGTGGTATCTCAAAATAGTTTAAATTTGCATTTCTCTAATGACTAATGATGTTGCACATATTTTAATGCACTTATTTGCCATCTGTAATACCCTCTTTGATAAAATGCTTAAGTCTTTTTTAAATGTTTTTATTGAATTTTTGCTTTCTTACTGTTGAGTTTCTCATTGTTTGAGTTTTTTTTTTTAATGTATTCTAGGTACAAGTCCTTTGATGGGTAAACGAATTGAAATATTTTCTCCCAGTCTGTAGTTTGTCATTTTGTCCTGATAACAGTGACTTTCACAGTGAAAACCTTTTAATTCTGAGAAGTCTAATTTATCATTTTTTCTCTTTTATTGATCATTCTTCTGGTGTTATATATAAGAATTCTTTGCCCAACACCAGGTCAAGTTAGATTTCTCCTATATTTTATCCTAGAAGATTCTTTTATAGATAGTGTGAGATTTAGGAGGGGGGTTGTTTTTGTTTTTGTTTTGGATATGGATGTCCAATTTCCCCATAGCCATTTGTTGAGAATATGATCCTTTCTCCAGTAAATTGGCTTTGCATCTTTGACAAAAGGTATAGGTCTATTTCTGTATATTCTGTTTGAATAATCATAAATTATTCAGGTTATTATATTTCTTCTTACGTGGGAGTTCTGAAAGTTTGTACCCTCAAGAAATTGGTCTTTTTCATTTAAGTTGTCAAATTTATGTGCATTCTGTTGTTCATAGAATTCCCTTATTTTCTTTTTAATTTCTGATAACCACTCCATTTCTGGTATAGGATTGTGTTTCCTCTATGTTTTCCT
The DNA here is from genome assembly GCA_029593785.1 of Cabassous unicinctus. Lineage (NCBI taxonomy): Eukaryota > Metazoa > Chordata > Mammalia > Cingulata > Chlamyphoridae > Cabassous > Cabassous unicinctus. The sequence goes on along the minus strand of JAQZBX010003601.1, from coordinate 3,410 downwards.
ATAGGTTTTACCAGACATTTATCAATTTTATTCATCTTTTCAAAGAACCAGCTTTTGGTTTGATTGAATTTCTCTTTTCAATTCTATTGATTTCTGTTCTGGTCTTCATTATTTCCTTTCTTCTGCTCACTTTGAGTTTATTTTGTTCTCACTTTTCTAGTTTCTTAAGGGAAAAGGTTAGATTATGGATTTTTGATATTTCTTGTTTTTATTATAAGCATTTAGTGCTATAATTTTTTTTCTAGCGATGCTTTAACTGTATCTCACATTTTATGATATATTGTACTTTCAAATTTGTTCACATCAAAATTTTTTTCTAATTTCTCTTGAGAGCTCCTCTTTGACATATGAATTATTGAGAAATGTGCTGTTTAATTTTCAGCTGTTTGAAGACAAATTATATTCTGTTAATGATTTCTAGTTTAATTCTGTTATGTTGAGAGACCATATTTTGTATGAAATAAATGCTTCTCAACTTTTTAAGGTTTGTTTCATGACCCAAAATATGGTCTATCTTCATGAATATTACACGTTCACTTGAAAAGAGTGTGTGTTCAGCTATCTTTGAGTAGACTATTCTATAAATGTCAATTAGAACCAATTGGTTGATAGTATTGTTCAGATTTGTATCCTTGTTGGTTTTCTCTTTATTTGTTCCATCTATGATGGGGAGATGAGTGCTTATAGTTACAATTAAACTGTAAATTAATCAATTTCTCATTTCTATTCTATCAGTTTTGGTTCATGCATTTTGAGGCTCTATTGTTATATGCAGACATATTTAGGGATTTTTTATCTTCAGTTGAATTGATACTTTTATCATTATGTGATGTTCCTCTGCATCACTGGAAATTTTCCTTGTTTAAGATCGAATTCATCTGATATTAAAGTGGCTATTTCAGCTTTCTTTTGATTAGTATTAGTATGATATATTTTTTCACCCATTTACTTTGAACCAATTTGTGTCTTTATAATTAAAGTGGGTTTTTAATATGCAATAAATTGAGTCTTTCTTTTTAATCTAATCCAAGATGGGAGTTTAGACCATTTACCGTCAATAATGTTTACTAATATGGTTAGGCTTAAATGAACAATCTTGCTATTTGCTTTCTATTTATCCCACCTGCTGTTTCCCTTTCCCTCTTTTTCTTTTTGTTTTGATTGAGTATTCTTTTATATTTTCATTTATCTCCTTTGTTGGATTATTTGCTATAGCTCTTTGTTTCGTTATTTTAATGGTTGTGTTCAGTGCACTGGGATCCCATTTCAGTACACTTGTCAAAGCCTCTGTACTGCTATTGGGATCGGTCCCATGTGTTTGCCACCATGTGTTAGCCTTCTGGGATCATGGAGGCACACTAGCCTGTAGCTCCATTCTCAAAGCCTTTGGTATTCTATTTAGTGTCTGCTCTATGCATACACAGCTTAGAGGTTAGCCCAGAAATCTATATACCACTTTATGGCTAGTTCTCTTGAACTTACACCTCTCCAGAGTCTCCTTGACACTTTCTGCTTTCCTGGGGTCCACATTTTACCTCTTCTGGTTAAAAAAAAAAAAGCTGAGGCTTTCATTTTTGCACTTTGTTGCATGCTTCCTGCAACTGGCTGCAGATCTTGGGTCAGGTAATAGGAGGACAGAGAGAGGCAAAAAGCAGCAGGCATCCTTCCATGATCTTGGGACCACGGGTTCTCTGGTCAGAGAAAAAAAAAATTCCATTCTTAGAATTTTAGGCACCTACCTAGCTGTTCTGCTGCCATGGGATATCTTGGGAACTGCAGCCCAAGAGAACAGATAAAGGAAAGAAAGAAAGAAATATAGCAGGGGATTTCCCTCATTCTCCCTGAACCTCAAGAGACCCCTTTCCTGCTCCTCAGACCAGAAAGTAAGGGCAACTCTGAAGCTCTTTCTATCCACAACTGGTATACTCTTCTGGTCTGGGGATGTCTTTGATTCCAATCCTGGTGGTATCAGAGGGGGGAAAATGGAGACTCATTGCTCATTTTGAATGTACTTTATGTTCTGATTTCCTCCCCCCAATCTGCCTGCTACCTTTTACTTTTCAGAATCCTCAGGTAGCTGCTCCATCAATTCTGTCAAGGATTTATATTTGCATTGAGTAGGAGAGACAGGATAGAGTGTGTTACTCATCTTGCCCGGAATGAATCCCACTAAAGGATTAAACAACAGACTTTAAAGCATAGCAGCTGGGGTGGGGTATGGGGTGGGGTGTGGGGAAATAAGAGTCAGGGGAAAGGATTTGGGCCCTTTTGCTGTTAAATTGCCACTTAGGAAGACTACTAAGTCCCATGCAACAGCAAAGCAAAAGCAAACATTTTGAAAATAATTTGGTATTTAATATTCTCTTAAAAAGCACCAAAGTTGTCATATAAATAAATATTGTTTGATTTAATTACTATTTATTTATTTATTTTGCAGGTAAGTGTACTTTTTTTGGCTTACACATGGGCACTGCTACACTCTGTGATTAAAGCTTCTCAAGCCAGGTCGCTTGTGATATTGTCTGGCATTCCCAATTAATATCTAACCATAGCCTCAAATCACCAGAGAGCTCGCATAGCCTGAATACTGAAAAACAGTTCAAACTTAGATCAAAAGTTACCTTTATCCGGTCCGGCCCCTCGCGACGCCGCCTCGGCCGCCTAGAGACCTCTGCTCAGCGCCCGCCACCGATGCTGCTTCCCGGGAGAGCCATAGCTTCTTTCCGCTGGTCCCCATTCAGCTTCAAATTTCTTCCATCAAATCAGATAACCTCACTCGAGCTTGTGGCCTTGTCTGCGAGGCGAAACGCAGGGAGCCAAAATAGTTTCTCTGCCAGTTCCAATCCTGAAGAGGAGTCTAGGAAGTGATAGAACACCTGTGCGGTGTTTGGGCCTGATGGAAATTTTCCTGGGATAGCACAGAAAGGGCTGTCGATGATCAGGTGTATGTGGTCACGGGAGGACCACTCCTGCCCGGGAGGACCAAGCCCCCTGTATTGCCTGGGGACATGGCACCGTCTGAACCCCTGGGGTGAAGTCCTAACCAAAGCTGGCACTGAAGAAACGATCTATATTCAGACGTAGACCTGAAGAAGCTAGCTGAAACACGCCAGCAAATCCCCGTTTTTAGCCTGAAGTGATCAGAACGCTATGCAGTGGAGACGGTAAAGCCCAAGGTTTATATTTTCCACCTGTCATAGAACAGGAAGAAATGATTCTGCAAAAAGAATCAACTTGCTGTTTTATTTAATGGAGATCCTTCCTTCCTTCTTCTCTCCCTCCCTTCCTCCATCTCTTTCTCTCTCCCTCTCTTCCTCTTTCTCTCTCTTTCTCTCTCTCCCTCCCTCTCTCGCTCCCTTCCTTCCTGCCTGCCTGCCTTCCTCCCTCTCCCCTTCCTTCCTTCCTTTTTT
>JAQZBX010003600.1:45227-64579 GCA_029593785.1 Cabassous unicinctus | reverse complement strand
ATGTGGTGTCATATATTGTGCTGTGCTATAATTTTGTAAGATATTCAGAATATATAAAATCATGTAGAAAGGAAAGAGTTGGGAACAAATACTTGTTGAGTACTATATGATTTACCTACACATTACTTAGTTCATACCATCACCTTAAGTGGTGATATGATTATCCCAGGCAAAGCTAGCCTCAAAGTTCACAAAATGGCAGAACTGTTTCAATCCATAGACCATATCCTCTATACATACTTAGTTACATCTTTTTACTTCAGTTCTATTCATCTCTAAATGTTTACAGGCATTATCTTGTCTTATTTTTAATCTACTGACAACATGAGAAAATTATTTTTATTCAATGAGTTATATTAAATAAACTTCATTTCATGACTCACATCTTCAAACCTTTCACTTTTTCCTGTGATACATAAAGGTAGACGGTCTCTTCCAATTTGTTCTTTGCTTTCTGAAAAGTTTTATAACTCTCCACTAATTCTACTACCTCTCCATAGTGGCATTTGTTGATGTTCTGAGATTTTTAATGAAAAAGCACAAATGCTTGCTCAATGTTTACATTACAAACAATTGGGATTAACTGATTTACTTTTATCTAGTAGACTTTTCATCAGCACCCAGATATAAACTTGAGTAATTTTTTCTTATTCCTCCTTATTTTACAAAAATATTTTTGTATGCAATTCTATAAATCTGGATTTCTAATTAGTTTATTCTGCAATTACATTATTTCAGTTTAATTTGTTTAGAGCATTTCCTTGCTAGATTTATAAATATTTTTATTCATTCTGACTATTCACATTTAGCTCTTTCATTTTCCTATCTTTCTGTTTCTTTCTTACCATCTTTTGGTTTTATCTCCTTCCTTCCTTTGCCCTCCTCAATCTCTCTCTCTCTCTCTCTCTCTCTCTCTCTCTCTCTCTCTCTGTCTTTCTCTCATTTCTTGTTTCTATTTGTGTCTTGAGATTGTAAGGCATTACCTTGCTATGTAAGATTTTTTTTCTTGCAAACTGAGTTGTATCTCTTTCCCTCAAGAATATGGGATAATTAATACACACAATTTCTAAAGAAAATTCCCGTAAGTCTTTGCAATTCACTTTAGTTGTTTGATAAGAACACAAAGGTTTACTTTGTTAGGAAAATTAATTTTTATTTTCTCTGAATTATGCATATTGAAGCCTTAATTTTTCCAGTTTGCTTTGAGTTTTGGTGTCGTACTTAAGCATTATTTTCCAGATCTATAGTGACACAGGGACACTTATAGGTAAATGGATCTACTTGCAACTCCAGTTTTTAAGTATTTTGATTTTCTAGTCTTTGAGCTTTCTTCCATAATTTTCACCCCTTATAAAATTGTTTTATTAGATTCAAACCCTTGATTTTGCTCCTTCCCATTTTCTACTAATCCTCGATTAAGAGAAATATATTTGGGCCTCTCATTTTGGAATAGGAATAAGCCTATAGGACAATATTTAACATTAATAAGGATAGTCCTTCCCAACTGCTTTGCTATTTTATGAGCTGGAACATCTGAGTTTAGTGATTTGAATGAGTTCTGACTGAACTGATTATTCAGAGATCAAAGAGTTAAATTACCTCCTACTTCTTTGTTAGACATAAAAATATACACCTTCTACAACCTGTCCTTTTTGCTCTTCCTTTCATTCATTTATTCAGCAATTATTTATTAAATACGTTCTCTATGCTCCACACTGGCCCAGGCACTGGGTGACACAGGAGGAAGCAGGGGGAACATGGCCACTGCCAATACTGAGCTTATATAGTACCTGGAGGTGGTTAACATTCATTTCTCATTGACCAGGAAATTAAGTGATTCCAAGCAGTGGTGAAACCAGCATATCTCTGGTTTAGTCTGTGAGTTTCTTCACAGCAGCAACTGTGTCTTTACTTTCTGTGTCCTCAATTCTTAGCTGAGCACCTAGCACTTAATAGAAGTACCTGAAAAGGAACATGGAAATGAAAATCCTGGAGCAAGTGAGAACAAAAAGGGGGTTTGCAAAGGAATAGTCAGTTACATAAAATCAGGCAAAGTATTCAAATATATAGCTGATTAAACATTGTTACAACCAAGAACATAGTATCCTCAAGTCATTCTTTAGAGAATGCTCAAGTGGAAGATACTCTTCTAGATGGAGACTTGATATTATATAGACCATAAACCATCAACAGGATAAATTTAGTGGAAAGAAATAGCACATAACATGAGTGTTGAAAGGCTTTAAACATCTCCAACAAGTACAAATAATATCGAGGACTGATAAAATCAAATAGAGATTACAGTAATTCCTTACTAGTTGATGAGTTACCATTTTGTCCGACAACAGAGATAGTAATCAAAAGATGAAAAAAATCAGAGAAAGTATTTATCTTAATCACAATGCAATGAGTTTGAAGCAGCAGTGGTTGAAATTTAAGTAGCTCTTTTCTATTTTTTACAAAAAATCAACAGAGATATCATAGTCAAATAAAGATAATAAAAATGGGAAGAAAACCTTAATATCCATCTAGAAGCTTTACTAGCACTTTCATTCTTTTAAGCAATAGTCCACTTTAGAAAATCAAGTAGAAAAGAAGTTATTTACAAATTCATGTTTACAGATTGGTAATAAGAAAAGCAGCCAACATTTCCTCAGTGTATTTTGTTAAGGACCAGAAACAATCAACACTTCAGAACTGAACTGTTGATTGTACTCGTCAGTTTTCACCCCATCCTAAACGCTTAGAGGGCTGGGTAAGAATGGTAGGTTTAGGCTGGCTCTGCATGTGGGAAGGACTGAACCTCTTCTTGTGGGCTCTTTCTGCATGGTGTGCTGCAGGCAGGTACTTGGGCTCCTTCACATCGATGCATTTTTATTGGCAACAGGATTTCTGTTAATAGCATGCTGAATGACTCCTGTGTTCTGCTATGAGGAGGATGCTAAAATATTTCTTCTTCGTCTGTCTGAAAAATAACAAATGTATTGTGTTTCTGTTCCATAACTTACTTCGATGAAATGCTTTTCAAATGTAAATGTCATCATGGATGCAATAGCTGGGTGTGCCAAATCTGGTGTAGTTCTGTCCTGGTTCAGCTGTCAATAGATCCAGGATACACCCCTCTCTCACTTTCCTTTTTCTGTTTTGGTTTAAAGATCTTGCAAATGCAATGACTCTCGGGAGAAAGATTAATGTCATTTGTGTAAGGGTGCACACACTGTGTGTTTGTGTGTTTGTGTATGTGTGCATGACAATTAGCTTGCCTCGTTTAATTTTTGCTCCTTGACAAAGTGAGTGTCCAAGAGATTTTGAATGTTTTGCCTAACAAAATGACAAGGACTCCTGCTAAGCTGGATCAGGATCTGCTGAGACCAGCCCAAAGGAGACAACTTCAAAGTTAAGACAAACCCTTTCTCTTTGAACACTTAAACAAGCCAAGTCACCTTTGGATTGTAGTTTTCCTTTTCATGAACAAGTAGCTTGGCACAAAAAAGACCAAAAATATTGGAGATGTATTTACATTTCTAAATTGTTAGCTATGTTTTCCATATTTAATTGCTGTAATTTGGGGGAAATCACAATACTTAGATATTCTCTCTCAGCATGAGCCCACGGTTTATCATTCCTGGAATTTTACTTCAAAACCCAGAGTAAAGGGGATTTATAATCTTGTGTCCTGTCCACCCCATCTTTTTTTTTTCAGTTAGAAGAGTATGGCAGAGAGATTCCTACTTAAGATGTAGAAAACATATTTCAACAAACAAATTGATTCTATCCAAATCATTTAATTATTTTGCTCTTCCCCTCCCTTAGGAAATAATCAGCTTAAAACCTGCATCCTGGGTAAAATGATGTTGGAGCAGGATGGATATGCATGGATTTGATCTTGGGAGAAGGCCTGTGACTCTTAATTAATTTTTAAGTCATAGAATTATATTAAAATGAGTTGGACCAGATGTGATTTTGAAAAGTTGATTTGAATTAATGTAAAAAAACTAAAATCTGGTCTTCCTTTTCTGCTCAATCCTTATATTAATTCAACATGTGGATGTTACAAGATATATATATATAATATATGGAAGCAGAGGCTTTTGCATTTATAACAAAAGGAGACTCGCCAATGTTCTTTCTATGATTTCATTCCACTTTCTCATTCCACTTTCACTGTCAATTGGACATATTTTTAAATTTACAGTTTATATTCAATATCACCATTGTCAACAAAAATTAGTAGAATTCTTCCGTACAGATCAAAACAACTCAAAACTTAAAATAACAACAACAAACAATAATACAGGCATTGGTGTTAAGTTAAATAACTTTTAAAAACATTTCCCCCCCATGCATATAGATTAAAAAGAGATTTTTTGTGAACAAAATATTATGGGGAAAAATTAGCTTGAAGAAAGCTTTTTTATCTGGCCTCTAATAATTGGAAACGCATCTAATTTTCTATTTTAATTTTTAGTTTCCTGGTTAGTTTTATGGTGGATGCCCGAGGGGGTGCTATGCGAGGATGCAGACACAATGGGCTCCGAATCATTATTCCACCTCGGAAATGTACTGCCCCGACCCGCGTCACCTGTCGACTGGTCAAACGCCATAGATTGGCAACAATGCCTCCAATGGTGGAAGGAGAAGGCCTGGCCAGTCGCCTGATTGAAGTTGGACCTTCTGGTGCTCAGTTCCTTGGGTAAGGGTTTCTGATAAGCCTCCCACTTAGTCACGGATGAGCTTGTGTCCTCTACATGACATCACTAGGTGGAATGGAAAAAGGTACGTCGAACCATTTTGAAAGAAGATTGGCTCCTTTGAAATCTCTTAAGAATTGGAATTAGCACCTCAGTGCTTGACTCAACTTCTATGCCTCTTGTTTTAAGGCATTGGTGAGTTAAACATTCAGGTTGATTATTAGTCTTTCTCTTTGGATGTGATAATAGATGCTGGACTCCCAATGTGAATAATCATTTTTTAGCTGGTGGTAGGTATTTTTTTCCATCTGAGACTTCAGTGGTAAGGTCAAGCAGAGAAAATATTGTGCTATTGCAAATATAAATATAAAGTCTTAACTCAGTTATGAAACAGAATCATTATCTTCACTTTGGAAATCAGTGTTGCTTTCATAGAATATTCAAAAATTTAGTCTATGTATTTTTTTCTGTTATCAAAATTGCTACCTCGAGCCTTAAAATTACACTGGCAGTTCATTTACTTGCAGTTTGCATTAAGATGATAAAATCAAGACTAACACTTGCCATGTTCATTTTAGCAATTTTGAACAGAAACCAACATTACTTCTTTCTTCTGTGTGTTTGTACAGCTGCTATTATATTGAGTGGCATCTCAGCGTGCCAGGAAATGAATAGCTACTGCTGAAAACTGACAAAAGGATGAAGTTGAGGAGGGGGACAAGTTTCAAAAACATTTGAAACAAATCAATTGTATTTAAGTCTTGTCATATCAAGTCTTGGTGCTTGAAAAACTGGGAGAAATGCCTGTTAATCATCAACTCTTACTTTGCCAGTGTCATATTGGGGAGAGGATTTCTTGCTTTAGAACTCAAGGAAAGTTCTAAAGCCTTGTAATTTGGAGCAAACTACTAGGAGCTTGCTCCAAATTACTTTCACACCTGGCAAGGGGTGTGCCTCTATTTCCCATTTATAGAAGCCACTTTCCATATCCTCCTAACAGCGAGGCCAGAGCTTTAGAAGGAGCCTGTGAAGTTCTGGGTTGCATCAGAAAACACCATGAAGGCTGGAGTAATTCTCCCTGATCCTTTTCATATTCTGTACCAGGCCCTTTTCCTTCCCTGATGCTCAGGTAGTTTTAGGCTTTTAGGAATATCCATGAAAACATCTGGCCTCTCTACAGAAGTCAGAGTTTTTATTATATTCCCAACAGCTTTGTCTTTCCTATGGAGCATACTTTTTTTTTTTCTTTTTTGCTGGTGCCCTGGCAGTGAAACTAAATAGGGACAGATGGGACAGCTAAGTGCTGTTCTTCCACAGATGCACCTCCATTGTACACTCTGGGGCTCCATTCCTTGCTCTTTGTGACCAATGGAGAGGGCAGAACCAAATGCAGTGTAAAACCAAAGTTCACCCCGTTGATCAGCTGGTGACACTGGGGTTCTGTGGAAAACAATACCTGAAGCTTACTTATCTTCTTTCTTTCACTGCTGCTTTGGATGTACTCAGTAAACTTCACCTGCCAACGGCTCCTCCCCCACTTAATGAGGGAGAAAGTTTGGTCAGCCGCATCCTTCAACTGGGGCCTCCTGGAACCAAATTCCTTGGGTAGGAGTGACTTAAAACAAATTGATGGCTGCTGGCCCCCCATTCTTCTCCTTCTTCTGCAATATGATTTCTCTTTTTGTCATTGTGCCCATGACATGTCCCTCTCTATGATTTAAATTCTGTATAACTTACCTTTAGTGGACCATTTCTGACCCTTGTGGTATGTGACTTTTATTTTTGAGTGATGTTTTATATCTTTTCCCTTAAAGTGCTGTGACCTTCATTTTCGTTTAAGCATGAGATCTGCCTAGTTGTACTATGTGCTAGTTATGATGTTTATATGATGAATTTGAGGTCTGTATCAAAGCAACCTGGACTCAAATGTCGAAAGCCTCTATAAATTTTTAGGGTGAATGCAAACTGAAAAAACAGGACGGTGCATGTGCTGGATCCTGAATATAATAGGCATTGGACACAAATGGGCTGCCATCTGAGGTGATAATTAGGGCCACTCTGTGTACACATGCCTATTGCTTCTTTGAATGAAGAACCTACAAGCAAAAACCATAGTGCATGACTCTTTAGCCCACAGTAGTCAACTTTTTCTGACATGTGGTCATTTACAATGCATCAAATTATGCAACATTTTTCCCTCTTAAGCCATTTTGTCATCTTGCACCCTGTAGAAAATGTTTCAGATTGGCATACACCATAGTTATGCATGTGCGTTTCTTTTGGCTAAGTGTGTTCTACTTAGGTTTAGCAAAGGAGAAGTTCCAGAATGCCACATGCACTCACAGGGATACATCATTTGGCTTAAGGGAGCAGCATGACCAGAGGAGCGGGGCCCTGAGGTGGAGTGTTACGTGCGGCCATGTGCTAGTCAATGGGTTCCAGAGGGCGGCCCGCTAGGTCCTTGTCCCCAGAAGAGAAGAACTCCAGGTCACTTTGTAACAGACAGGGTTGAGGTGCTTGACTTGCTCTTGGTTTGCTCCTGTCCACACTGAATGTTCTGCATTGCTGTGTTAGGCCTGTGATTGTGGAGATCCCTCACTTTGCGGCTCTTCGAGGAAAGGAGAGGGAACTGGTGGTCCTGCGCAGTGAGAATGGGGACAGCTGGAAAGAGCATTACTGCGAATACACAGAAGACGAGTTAAATGAAATCCTTAATGGCATGGATGAAGGTACTTTAATATGAAGGGTTTTAAAGGACACACAAGTGGAAGCACAAAAATTATTTTGGCTGTGTTTCTTTGTTTTGACCTAAATACGTGAGTTTGTGTGTGTGTGCATCCCTTGTAGGTTTTTTTGTTTTGTTTTGTTTTTTAACCATAGCAAATATTCTGCTATGTTCTAATGGAGATGAGTTGGAATGCACAATACATTTGCTTGGTCTTACTTCTGTTACATTCAAGAAAATAAAATGCTTTAAGATAATGAATATCTCATTTTAATAAGAAGATAGAGAATGTCTCCAATTTTAGTGTAAATGTTTTTCAACCTAAAATACTAAACAGAAGACATATTGTGGTTTCATAACAAAATGAACTGATACCATATAATAATCCATAATTTTTTAAATGCCTAACTTGAAAACTTAGATATTTAAATAGATATGCAAATTCCTAAATTTTTCTTTAAAAAAATTTACACATTACCCATAACTGGTACATTATGGGATAATAAAATTTCTTCTTAAATTTCTATTGTTAAGGAGATAGGACAATTAAGTTCACTCAAACTTCTACCTATAATTCAAGCAGGGAGTTGGCCAGGGTTGAATTTCACACACACACATACTTATCTATAGTTGAGGAACTCAGTTTTCCATTAGTGCTTGAATCTCCCTGTAACCCCAAATCCAGTTTGGGTCTTTAAGCCACATTACAGGTAGAAATAGTTCAATGCAATGCAGTTTGACTAGAGGCAAGTACCTCATCCTCAGGCCTCCATTGGTTGCATGGAGAAAAGGGCCTAATCCTAATGCCAGGAGCCACACTTCACTTTAAGTAGTTACAGAAATAGGGCAAGATCTTTGCCTAAGTGCCAGGAGCATGCCAAGTTTCATATAAAGCTGGATACTCACGAGCAAGTAAAGCTCTTTATCATGTTTATCAGTCTTCCAGGACCACTTCCAGTAGTGGCCAATGCCCAGTAAAAGGCATCCTGACAGCAGCTTTAGTATTTCTTCCTGCATTCTGCTGAGATCTGAATAAGAATAGAGGCCAAACTTAGCTTATCCCAGGGTTTAATGTAGGAAGAGATTAAGCCCTCCAGATGGGTAGGTCAGTATCTTCCAAGCAAGTTAAAAAGGTCAGGATTCTTGTTGATAAAGCTTGCTCTGTGCGATACTTAGTCGCGTCTACTTCTCAGAACCATTTCTTTTGCCAGCATTTATGTTTAGGATATTTTCCTCTGAGATGTTTACCTGTCATTGGTATAGCCATGAACATTGGCATCTTGCCCTTGGATGGAGACTCATTCTTATCTTTATACATATGTAAGAAGTTCATTTTAAAATAAAGAATCCAATTTGTATGTATACTATTTGCCAGCACAGTCATTACGTAATACATATAAGAGCCTAGTGTTTCTGGCTTCTACTATCTAGTTAAGCACAATAGTCAAGGAAAAGATAGTTACTGTTCTGTCTCTGTAATGAACTGTAAATTATTTCCAAAAATTGAACAACTTTCCATAATCCTTTAAAATGTAGTGCTCCACTTATTTCAAATTTCCTACATTTAAATCAGTCTGGTTTTTAATATTGCCCTACAAATCTACATTTGCAATTTATAAAGATCCTATGATCCTATCCCTGCTCATGTCAGATGATCTTTTTGGTAAATTAATGGCTTCAGGAAAATACTGAAACCAGAATTCACAATCACTGGTCTTTATATACCCACAGCCTCAGATAATCAGCCCCCTGGAGCAAACACTCAAACACAAACTTTATTCTTCCAGGGCAGAATTCACACATTATTCTCCTGAGAACCAAAAGGATTGTATTACTTCTTAAAACCACAATAGCTGGCCTTGAGCTATCTTTGAAATTTACCAAGAAAAGGAATCATACACAACCTTCTGTCCATCACATGAATGAAGAAGAGAATAGGTTCATTTTCATTCCAGGTTTGCCCTCAAATCTCCTCATTTACAAAGACAGCCCTGCTAGACTGCAACTGGAACAAGATGCTTTTCTTTCACAGTGCCCTAGAAAGTCCTAGTTTTCAGTAAGAAAGAAAAAGTGCAAGCTAAATGCTGACAGGTATTGAAAGATTGTAATCTGGGGCAGAGCAATGCGGGGGTGAGGGAAATGTGTTTTTGATAGCCTTGCTTTTTAAATGTTCGTATTATTAAAAAAAAAAAAAAAGTTTTCTGTCACATCTGTTCAGTATTAACTATGCCAGTGAGTTTGCTAGAATGCATTCAGAAGGACATCCTTGCTATATGAAGATGGGTCCTTTCTTGTCTCAGTCCTGGATAGCCCAGAAGACCTAGAAAAGAAACGAATCTGCCGCATCATTACTCGTGACTTCCCGCAGTACTTTGCAGTGGTGTCTCGCATCAAACAGGACAGCAACCTGATTGGCCCAGAGGGAGGCGTGCTGAGTAGCACGGTCGTGCCCCAGGTGCAGGCTGTCTTCCCAGAGGGGGCGCTGACCAAGCGGATCCGTGTAGGCTTACAGGTATGCCAGCGGTGTATGCACACGGTCCTCATGTGGATTTCATTAGATTAAAAATCAGCTTTTCAAATGGGAGATAAATGGTTGAGGGATCAAAAATTTTCCTAGGTGAGCAAAAGCTGTCATCAGACATCCTAGTTCTCATAAAGTTTCATATGTGTGCTTAGTAACAGTACTCACTTATGAGTGTCCTCTTTGAAATCCACCAAACTGCTTTGTGAGAGAGAAATACTTTGTGAGAGAGAATTTCTTTGGGTAAGAAATTTGACATGAACTGCAATGATATATTTTTTACTTTAATATTTTTCTTTTCTTTGAAAAGGCTCAACCTATGCACACTGAGCTGGTTAAGAAGATCCTAGGCAACAAAGCTACCTTCAGTCCTATAGTCACTTTGGAACCTAGAAGAAGAAAATTTCACAAGCCAATTACTATGACCATTCCTGTCCCCAAAGCTTCAAGTGATGTCATGTTGAATGGCTTTGGGGGCGATGCACCAACCTTAAGACTGTTATGCAGCATAACAGGTGAGTCACGTATGACTGCATTAGTAGAAGGTTCTGAAAGAAGAAACTTCAAGGATCTTAAGTATTAAATTACAGTCACCAGAGGATACCTGCAGATATATATATATAGATAATTCAGGAAAAGTGCTCTATTTAACTAGGAAAGTGAAAGGTAAAAGGGAATAAACTAATATTTACTAGAGTCTGTATGCCAAACTGTTAGGTATTTTATATGCATTGTCATTTTAATCTTCACAATAACCCAAAAAGGAAACTTTAATCCCATTTTGTGATAAGGAAATCAAGGTTGAGAGAAGTTCTATAACTTGCCCAAGATTATACTATAAATATTTGGTAGAGTTGGGGTTCAAACCCAAACCCAGATTTCTCCAACACCCAGGCTTCAAGCCCTCATTAGAGAAACCACCTTATAGCTATTAAAAAAAAAAAAAAAAAAAAGCATCTTGAATAGTGATATCCAGTGGTTCAAACCAAACTTTTCTGTGTAGTACTTGATTTCTTCGTCATTGATCTATTGAACTGACTTTGGAATATCAAAGTAAAGATTTTTAATAATTAGCTGATTTTTGGTTCATTCAACTAGTAGTTGAGGTAGCTTTCAGGCAACTACCAAACTTTGGAAAGGCATTCTCAGAACATTGGTTGTCTCTGCCCAACAATACCACCACAAATGGTGGTAGGTAGGAAATACACGCAGACCGCCCTGAACTGTTTTAGGGCTAAATTTGATTAATAATTTCCCATTTAACAATAACTACATGCTGTTGGCATTCAGTAAATATTCATACTGTCATTGATAGGAATAACCATGGTTGGTTGTTTTGGTATTGTTGGATTTTTTTTTTTTTTTCCATTCTTTCCTTCATACTGACTGAAATGTTTGCCCTGTTTTTGTGCTCTCTTTCTAAGTCTCTTCTCTTATTAATTATTGCTTTTCTCCATTTTTATGATAGAGAACCATTAAGATTTCATCCCATACATTTAGTAATATGACAAACTTTAAAATCAATGTGCTAAGGGTGCAGATGTGACTCATGTGGTTGAGCGCTTGTCTCCCACATGGGAGGTCCCAGGTTCAGATCCCAGTACCTCCTGATAAAACAAAAACAAACAACAAGCCGAAAAAAATGAGAAAACCAACTCAGGGAAACCGAGGTGGCTCAGAGGTTAAGAGCTAACTTCTCACATATGGGGTTCAATCCCTTGCCCCCAGTACCTCAAAAAAAAAAAAAACAAAAAAAACAATGGGCTGAAATGAGTATGGAGAAATCACATGATTTATTTCTGATCTCTTTCCCATTTGCTCATTTCTGGTTATCACCTAGCATTCCTTTCCATACATTTTGCTCCATGGGGGGTACGGCAACCCTTCTATAATCTGCAATGTAATGGCAATGAAGTGAACCAGGCAAGACTGAAAAATGTCTGTGGCACATCCTGGCCTTGGAGCTGATCAAATGAATATGATATAGACCTAGACACCGTCTCATCTATGTCCCAGCCCCATGTGTTCTGATAGTTTGGTACTTAACAATTCCTTAAATTTACTGTTTTTTTAAAAACTGCTAGACCTAACTTTGTGCGTGCACATACATGTGTGTGTTGCTATGTTATATTACATAGATTTGCTAACAATGCATAGTATAAAGGCCGAGGTAAGATGTGTTTCCATGACCTTCCTTTGGCAACTGATTCCCTTTAAGAAACTTTAGAGTGAATATTTTTAACCTCAAGCATCTATTCCTCCTGCAACACTTCAAAACTCTTTTTTTCTTATCTATGTCAATTTAATTTCCCAGCAGAAATCAAAGACAGGTAGTCATTATCTGCCTAATGGTGATTTTTCTGTATATAGAAGCCATCCTTTCAGATTCATTTATGTATTCATTCACCTTGAGGTGTTTATGGAGCTCTTAATATTCTCCAAGTATCTTTCTTTTGTGTGCGTTGCCAGCTTTCAATTGTTAATTGAAATGGAAATATAATTTTATGAAAACAATTGCATAAAATAGGAAGTTTAGGAAGAAAAGAATATTTGTATTATTCATTGTGTTAATGATGTATTCTGCTACTTGGTTGGTCAAAGGATCTTTTAAAATTATCAACTTCAAAATTATCTTCAGGTCCTAGCAATTACAATAAAAGCTTTAGAATATCAGACAGAATAGAAATGCCTAGTAATTTGAAGGAGTTATTCAAATAACTTTCCTTGAATGCAGCTCCTTGAGAGGTAGTATCTGCTGTTTGTTTTCAATGTGTCATTTTTAGCATGCAGCTTTTAGTCATTTTATTTTCAATGTGTCATTTTGAGGCATGGAGTCATGGGTGGGAATATGCTAGTGAATACAAAAAAAAAAAAAAGATTTTATATTGCAATCCAGATTCTGGATTTTTGCCTAACTTTTTCAACAATCATATTATTTCAGGTGGAACTACCCCTGCTCAGTGGGAAGATATTACAGGAACTACGCCATTAACATTTGTCAATGAATGTGTTTCCTTTACGACCAATGTGTCTGCCAGGTATGGTTATTTAGCACAAGAAAGCTCATTATGATATTGTGCCACCCTCCACCCCCCAAAAAAAGAAAACCACGAAATACTCTTCACTTTGTTTTGTTCTATTTTGTTTCTTACATTTTTTAAATGATTTTTTTTTTGGTTTGATTTAAAATATGGTCTGCATTTACTTTCATATTTTAAACTAGAAATGCCAACAAATAAAGTAGTAATAATACAATAACAAATTACAACCAGTCAGCATGAAATTTAAGGAAAATGAGAGAGTGGTTGTCTGTTTTGACTTTTTGACTCTGACTCTGGCTTTACCAGACACATGCTGCTTTTTCCAGTCCCAAAGGTCTTAGGCATGATGAATTTCCTGCTGTCAACAAAATAGCCTGAGCTACTTTTTCCAACAGTATGATAAAACACACACACATACAAAACTCACCATGAATTGCTTAAATGGCTTGGAGAATTTCAGGCTCTCTTCTGCATCCCAACACATTTATATCATACCCATTTCTATATCACATGTCTTTAAAAAGCTGAAATTATCTAGGTTAATTTCAAATGCACACACTAATTCATTTTATTAATATTAGTTCCCATTGGCAGGGTCTTTAATGGATAGCTAAGCATTTTCACATTCACTTAATTTGATTACTAGAACAACTTTGTGACTTAAGTAGGACATGTTACAGATGAGAAAACTGAAATTTGAAATGGTTAAAACTTAAATTCCTATCCAGGGATTTAAAAAAAAAAAAAGATAAAATGACATGAATAGTTAAATAACTATTTATATTTATATTTATAATTAAGTAGGACATGTTACAGATGAGAAAACTGAAATTTGAAATGGTTAAAACTTAAATTCCTATCCAGGGATTTAAAAAAAAAAAAAAGATAAAATGACATGAATAGTTAAATAACAGTGCAAGCAATAGCTGGGTGTGGCAGCACATATTTGCCGTTCCAGCCACCCAGAGAGCTCAGCTATTGAGTCTACAGTTCTGTGCTTCAGTGTGTTCTGCCAATCTTGTATCAGTCAGTAATGACAAGTTGTGAATGAGAGGTACAGACCAGAGGTACAAAAAAGAATTCAGAGGAGGGTATTCATATTGGGGTCGTCAGAGAGGATGCAGGCAAAGAGGTGACTCTTGAGAAATATATAGGAACCTTATGGGCAGATAAAAATGGAAAAGAAAGTGAGCAAAGATGCAGAGATAGAATGCAGAAGGTATATTTGGAGGACAGCAAGAACAATCCATGTGGTCTATAATTCAGAAATAATGCTGGAATGTTAGTGACAGCCTGTTTATAGAGGCCTTGGAGGACTAATCAAGAGTGAGAAGTTATTATGTTACTGTACTAATAACCTATTTCCCAGACAATTGAAGAAGCAATGAATTATTTAAAGTTAGTTGAATCAATAGAAAGAGGGAGTTAATATTTCTTGAGTACCTGCCATGATCCAGGAACCATGCTACAGACAGAGGACAAAATCAGGATCGAGAGGGACACAGTCTCTGAACTCCTAGAGCTTATACCCTAGTTAGGAAGTGATGATAAAGACATTGTGAAAGAAGATGTGAGCCCAGCTATGGCAGTGACAATGGAATGGAGAGTTATGGACCTGTGTTCATCGGAAAACTTAGAAGTAGACTGAGTAGCATTTTGGAACAGATGGATGTGTCAGGGATAGGAATTCTGGCTAAAGTTTTAAGCCATTGTAGGAACATGATGCTATGTTCCTTAATAAGGAAATCATAGAGTGGATCAAATTTGGGAGGAAAATGAGTAGTGGGACACCAGAAAAACTGGGCTTCATTTTGGGGTTATTGGGATAGGTTAAGTTCCTTCTTATGGGCCATCACTGAAGAACTGAGAAGAGGCCATTTGATTTGGCAAGTGGGACATCATTGGTAAACTCTGGGAGAGCAGCTACAGTAGAACGGAAGGAACAAACACAAGAATTTAGGGGATTGAGAAATAAATACAAGGTAGAAGAATTGGAAGCAGTGACAATTGGATTTTTTTCTGAAAATTTGGGTAGTGAAAAAAAGAGATGGATCAGGAACTTGAAGAAAAGTGGATGACAGGGAAGGGAAATCTCAGGAAAGTTTAAAGACTGTAGGAAATGAGTCCAGAGAAGGAGAAAAAAATTACTGGTAGAAAAACGATACAAGCAAACAGGTGGAATAAACATTTTGGAGAAGCATATATAGCATGTTTAAGAAATTTCCATCTGATAGTCTCTACTTTATTTTCTCAGTGAATTTTACTTAGGGCCTGAGGTGACAGTGGAAGCTTGGGGAGTGTCATAAAAGTTTAGCAATGTTACTTATTACTGTACTAAGTAAAATGATATCAGAGTAAAAATTCCCAAGCTGTGTCACAGACTTAGCTGAAGCTTGAAATAATATATTAGTCTTAGAGCCAATCATGTCTTCTGTGAATTATATTTAGCCATATAGCTAGAATTTTTTAAATGGTTGGATTGATCCAACCTTGGTGAGTGGAAAGTATCTTGGAAAGGAATGATGAGATGATGAAAAGCTGGACAGATTTTGTTGGAAAGAGTTTCAGGAAAAGAAATGAGGAGTAAAAGGGGGATATCAAGGAAAATAGAGATTTGTCATATTGTTATAGTGGGCATACATCATAAAAGGATTCTAAAACACTGAAGCTAGATTTCAGAAGACTGAATACTCATAAGCGTTTCCAAGGAAGAAAAAAACAAATGTAATATTTAATAGCTGATCTGAAAAACCTGACATATCTCTCTCCCTCCCTCACCCCCTTGCTCCTTCCTGTGTAGCTTCCTACCTAGCTCCCTTCCATGTCATCCTTCCCTCTCCTCCTACTTTCTCTCCTTATCTCCCACTCTCCCTTCCTTCTTTTTTCAAGAAGTATTTAATGCCTACTTGGATTATAGTGAGGGAACTGATTTTTTTTTCAAGTGGTAATGAATACTTTAAACTTTAGGCAATTGACTTTATTTCATTTCATAGATTCTGGCTGATAGATTGTCGACAGATCCAAGAATCTGTTACCTTTGCATCGCAAGTGTATAGAGAGATTATCTGCGTACCTTATATGGCCAAATTTGTAGTGTTTGCCAAATCGCATGATCCCATTGAAGCCAGGTTGAGATGTTTCTGCATGACTGATGATAAAGTGGATAAAACCCTTGAGCAACAAGAAAACTTTGCTGAGGTGGCCAGAAGCAGAGATGTGGAGGTACTGTATTTTAACAGAAACAAATTGATTCTGTTACTTTTACCTTTATTAACAGATTATTTTTAAAATAGAACTTAATAAATGGAGCCATTAAGAAAGGCCAATTCACATCTTGATTAGTTAGAAGGTCAAGCTTCAAAATCAGCCATTTTTAGCCAGTTTGGACCTATGCTATAGGAAGGGTCTCTGTGTGCGTGAGGGGATAAAAGAATTCCTCTAAAGACTAGTTTGGGAAAAAATTATGTTACTGATATACTCAAAGAAGGCAACTTACTTTAGCAGTTTAGGTTTTATTCAGATTTCCTTGTTATTGTTTTTTAAAAGTAAATAAAACAGTCTGGGAAATACATCCTTTCCTTAAATGTGAAAGTATATAATATCCTGGGCTTTTTACATTTCTTTGTCTTATTTCAGAATTTTCCATCTGAGTAAACCTTTGGATATTGAATTCTAGTAATCTGTCTCATGATGCCTAGTGACCCAGTAAGAAATTTAAATTTGGGATTTAAATATATACTTGTTTTTAGACATAGCATCCAAAATGATAACAGTGTTAGAATGAGAACAGTAAATGCCACCATGCACTTGAAGATTCCCATTACTAGACGCAGTGCCGATAAATGCTGCCACACATGTGGCAAAATGACCGTTGACAATTTAAGGAACATTGTAGGTATATGTCAAGAATTAAAGTTCCAAGTGGTATCACTACTTCTTATTTATGTAAATAACAAGTCATTATTGCAGCTATTAAATTCTGTCCTATTTTTCTGTTTTCACCCAGGTATTAGAAGGAAAACCCATCTATGTTGATTGCTTTGGCAACCTGGTGCCATTAACCAAGAGTGGTCAGCACCATATATTCAGTTTTTTTGCCTTCAAAGAAAATAGACTTCCTCTTTTTGTCAAGGTAATGTATATCCAGATTTTGTGTGCTTTATATTAAAAATCAAGTAAGTATTTGATTCTCTTAGTAGTAGAGAACATTTGCTTTTCAGTATTTTCAGCAATTTATTAAACAGATGTATAAAATTTTATAGTCCTGCAAAATCAACCACTTTTTAAATTTTTGAGGTTCAAAATTGATCTCAATTTTAAATTATAGGCTATGTTTAAGGCTAGGAGGAGGAAAAATAGTAGCCAATTCATTTACTGCAGAAGACACTGACCACTCTTTTCCAAATTTGAGGGAAAGGCTATTTTTTTTGTTGTTATTATTACTTTCAAATGTTAGTGCTTAAATTTCAAAAATATGTATGAATGTCACAAGTGTGAAGACCAAAAGAGTTCTAGTGATAAACTTCTGTAATAAAATCTCTCAAAAGACACATTTGATCTCCTGAGTTGATAAGAGGTTATCCCAAATAGAGCTATAGACTTGAGTTACATTTGTAAATTCATTCAACAAACATTCATGGAGATACTTTAGTGCACCATGAATTTGTTGTCTCTACTTATTTTAATCCAAGTTAGGGGTTTGGCAGTGATGTCCACAAGTTTCATTTTAAATTCTAATACTAAAGGGAACCAGAAATGTATGAATGTGAGATTCTTGAAATAAAAGGGAAGCATTATAATTCTGTTCTGCTCTGTTTTTCCAGCCTCTCATTGTCTTTCCTGTTACAGTTTATTTCACTAATATAGAGGTCCTAAGACTTATTCTTCACCAGGTAGAGGCTGCCCTCCACCACAATTTTACTAGTTCTACTTCAAACTACTAATTCCCAGACTGTTTGTCTACAATGACTTCTTTTATTATTTTAACATCTTATGATTTTTCAAAGCTTGTGCAGACCTCTTTTAGTACGCTTTCCCAAGATCTCTACTGAGTTCGATTGTTTTGCCTAATTAACAATAGGTTCTTACAGGTCAGACATTAAGCAATAACTACTGGGGGGTAATGGATCCATTTAACACAGATAGCTGTATAATTAAGCTAATATTTGGCATTGTTGATGTGCAAAAGTTATTCTAAATAGTATTAGGAAAAGGGGGAAAATGATTTCTTATGAATACTTACTTAGCATTTACAAATAAATTTTATTTTCCTCTGACTATTTGGAGCATCATCTAATTAAAATAAATACTACATGTCAAACATGGATGAAGCAAGTATGCCTTTCTTGTTCAAGGTACGAGATACGACTCAGGAACCTTGCGGACGACTATCATTTATGAAGGAGCCAAAATCCACAAGAGGCCTAGTGCATCAAGCTATTTGCAACTTAAACATCACCCTACCAATTTATACAAAGGTATTATAAAATCTGCTATAGTGCAATTCAGGCAAGGGAGGATTTGATTTACATGAGTTTCTTTAAAAGAAAGCAAAGACATTGAATGCTACCATATAGAACAATCATTTTTGATTCCCTATTGTTTGTATGATTTGCCATATAACTAAGGAAAAAGTAGTTCCATCTTTATTTGCATTGAATGAACTTTGAAGGAAAAGTTTCTATAAATATGTCCTGGATACAGAAGAGGGAAATTTGGGTTTAAGATTTAACTTTTTGGAATAATTTTTTACAATGAAATAATTGGCTTTCTCTTCATTATTGCTTTTATGTGCACCCGTGGGACCATACTAGTGCATTTAGCCCTACCAAAATATTATGAGTCCATTAGCTTTTGCTTACTACCAAGTCAGATGTGGGTTATATATTATCAAACTCAGAGCATCCTCATAATATTTTATCATGTTGCTAAAATAACTACCTCTTCATCTTATAACTTATAATAGTTTAGGACTATCAAATTAACTTTTCATCTGTGCTAACATGATTAGTATATGAAATACCCCCAAGTTACAAGAGTAGATTTCAAATATTAAATTCTGATCCAAAAACAAACAAACAAATAAATAAATAAATAAGTTCTGATCCAAAGCCAACCTGCAGGAATCACTTCCATCCAAACCTCTCCCCCTTACAGAATTCCTTGATTACTATGACCAAATCAAAGAAGACTGAATGAAATAAATGTTGTTGATTACTTTATTATTATCATTTTGCCTATATTCCTTTTTATTTATTTACTTATTTTTATTTTTTATTTTTTATTTTTTTGAGGTACTGGGGGCTGGGGATTGAACCCAAGACCTCGTATGTGGGAAGCTGACTTCTTTGTTTTTTTTCATTTTTTTTTTTTTT
>JAQZBX010003600.1:0-45127 GCA_029593785.1 Cabassous unicinctus | reverse complement strand
TTTTTTTTTTTCAGGAGGCACCGGTAACTGAACCCTGTACCTCCCATGTGGGAGGTGGGAGCTCAACCACTTGAGTCACATCTGCTCCCCTATATCCCTTTTTAATAGAAGGTTCCCCATGGCAATTTATAGGAGGCTTCAGCAAGTTATCTGTTGTGCTTTAGAGGCAGGGGAGGAGGGTGAGTGGTAGGAGATAAGAAATAGAGGAAGAAGAACTGATACATTTAAAATCATAAATCTTGAATCCATGAAACAAAGAATTTCCTATGTTCCTTTTTATCCTGCATAGTTTTCACTTTGTATATTTTACTTAATTATTCTGATAGAGATCAGTCACATAGAGAAGAGCACTTATCATGATTGACATAGTAAATTCTTATTAAATAATCAAAGTGAAATGAAAAATTATGTATATACAAAAATATACTTCCAAGAATTAGAATACAGCAATGAATAAGTCGACCCAACTGAGCATAATCTAACCATACTTTGATGGTGCTGAATGTACTTTGAGGTCTGTAATACTGAACAAGAGTGACTTGCCAGAGGCAGAATTTTAAATAGAACCTACAAGCAAGCATGTCCTGCTGTGTGCAAAGCACCTGCAAGATACATAAAGATGAATGAGATTTTTTTCTGATCTCAGTGAGCTTTCAATGAGCTATAAAAGAAAGCATTTAGTGAATTACATATTATTACTGTCAAACACATTTATTAATTCTGTGGTGGTCCAGGACAGTTTTCCATTTAGTAACTCAAACAAAAAGAAAAAAAAAAAAAAAAGCCAAGCATTGTACATTTCAGATAGACTTTTGAATTTATAACTCTTGCCTGTATATTGAAACTGTTTTCACCATATGCTTATTTATAGCTATTTTCATTTTCAATCAATATCTGTAATGAATGGGTTATCACAATCATCATTTTTTTAGCATATATGCCATAGAATCCATTAAATATCAAGCTTCGAGACTCCTGGTGACTTAGCATCTAAAATTAGTATATTTATTATTTTGATTCTTTTGTGTTTTAAATCTACAGACTTTTGCATTTAAATCAATCCTTTTAATTTTTTCTGCCTCTCTTCTATAAACCATTTGATAGAAAAAATAAAATTGCACTGACTATAAACTTGCATGTTGAGGTTTGTGGACAGAATATTTGCTCTATTATTTTCTTCTAAATACTCTACTATTCCTGCTTTCTTTTTCCCATCTTGCATGACATCTTGGGACGGCAAGGAATCAGAGTCAGATCAAGAACAGGAGGAAGAGGTAATTTTGTAATAGTGTTGCTTGTAAATGACTGTGTCTTTGCTATAATCACTAATCAGAGAACAGGATTAACCTGTATTCTTAGGAGTGCTATCCAGTTGTTTTTAGTGATTAAAGGATCACAATTTTACTTAATAACTCTGAGCCTCTGTTTCCTCACCTGGTGGAATGACTTCAGAGAATAGTAAAGTTTCCCTGTAAATTGTTGCTCTAGTTTCTATGCAATAACAAATATTTTTCTACTAACTATTGAAGGCCAAACCATTATCTCAGTGGTTCTCAAAGGTTGTTCTGGGGACACCTGTTTAGTACTATTTTTATAATAGTACTGAGGCATTATTTGCCTTTTTAACTCTCATTTCCTCACAAGCCACAGTGGAGTTTTCCAGAGGCTATATTTTATATGATGGCATCACACCTTGACATTTAATGGAATGTGTATATGTGTGTATTTTTGTGTTATAGAATTTTCTCAGCTTTAATTTATATATATGTATTTGTAACCCACATAAAATTCTGTGTACTCCTCAGTAATTTTTAGGTGTGTAAAGGGGTTTTATGACCAAAAAATTTGAGAGCAACTAAGACCAAAAAACTGAGTATATAATTCATCCATAAAACTATAATATTTCAATGCAGGACTGTACTAATAATGAACATTTCTTATAAATTAGGCTGTTTATTAAGTGCTCCACATACCTCATCAACACTGATCACTCACAACTACCCTATGAGGGGTGTGCTATTATTACCCTTATTATAGATGAAGAAAACGAGTCTTAGAAAGGTTACCCTGAATAAAGTACCATTTGAAGCATACCAGTTTTAATATTTACAGCAAATAGGTGTTCATCTCTCTTAAAAAGATCTGGAAACGCCCAAATGTTATAATAGAAATGAATAGAAATACTTATTTATTAATACATCAGTCTCTATTTCTAAAATAGACAAATGTAATTATTAGTTGCACTTAAATGTTTTCAAATATACTAGTTTTCTCTTTTTGAAATGTTATTTTGATATAGTGAAATACAAAAAATATAAAGAAAAATATAATAGATGTGCCTGTACCCACCACTCACACTTAAAAGGAAAGACATTATCAGTTCAGAAAATCCCTATGAATTCCCTTTTTTTCTGATATCTTGGCAGTGGTGCAGGATGAGAGGGCTGATTAGAGACTCATTTTTCTGCTGTAGAGCTATATACACAACAAACTTATGAAAAGAATGAAGTCATTATTTCTCTCACCTGTACAGTCACTCTTTGCCTCAAGTATTCAATTTCCTTCCTGTACTTGGTAACACTATCACAAAAGCTATTCTTGAAAGAGCAACAAAATTATGAAACCAACATTGTTGTGTTAAAAAATGAGTTTTTTCCATTGGGTGTGTGATTTTTCTATTGAATTTTTTCAGGAACTGTTCAGGGCAATAAATCCAGTCCATATTTTCTTTAGGATATGTAATGCTGGCTTGTTATTAATGAAAATGAAGCTGCATCTGTAGAATGGGTCAGCCTGGCATGCTTTTTGTTATTCCTTTCTTTTTCTTAACTAAATTGACAATTTATGCTTAATACCTAGTTCTCTATTTTTCTGACCTTTTCCCTAATAAATGTATTTCTAACATCAAACACATGCTATTTCATATCTTCCCAGGAATAGCATCTTAGAAAGGACTTTCAATCCATGATATCTAGAAATGAGTTGTTGTTTTTTTCTCCAAAATTAGGATAAAATTCAGGAAGACTCTCAGGAAGAACTCTAGCAAATTATTCTGAACTTTTCCTAGGTTATGGTGTCACCCCCATGTGTATAATTATGAATATGAGGTTATTGTGCACATCAGGGGCTGTGAGACAAGACTCTATTTGTAACCATTTCAATTTATGTATGTTTTCTTTCAGATCGATATGACATCAGAAAAAAGTAAGATTTTAAATAAAATTGAGTCTGTTTGAAAGCTGGCTATATTAAAGAGAAGCATGAGTTAAGATGCAACCTAGTTGCTGTTACTAACAACTATAATAATTATATTTGTATATTACCTTTATTAATCATTAATATGTATTTATAAAAGCAGCTTGGCCAGTTAAATTACAAATATGTCTTATTTATAAGCTAATTAGCAATAAAATGCAATGATTATTCATCTAAGCATTCACTTTCTTTAGACATCCCTGTTAACCCTGCAATTGCTGTTACGCTTGTTTAGAAACCCAACCTACCGTTTTTGTCCATTTGTTAGCATAATGTTGCCATCTCATTTTATTTAAGCACTGCCATGACAGTATCACTTTTTACCTAAAACACTGGCTTCTGTGGAGAGTGCATTATTTACAGAGGATATGCCTGCAAAAGTGATACTGTCTAATAGTTCTTACCTGAGACTAACTCCCCACCTACCCTTCCCTTGCACCTCTTACTGTGGTGAAGTGTAACTGACTTCCTTAGGGCTGAGGCCTAGCAGACCTTGTGTACAAAATCAGGAGCCAAGGCCACAAAAGTGAAAATTCCCAGGATGAAATGACTAATCCCAACACGGTGTTATTATAGGGCTAATTTCAGATTATGATGCAAATCCCAAGTGCATTCTGGTACAGAGGGAACTGATTTTTCCAGTCTTTAAGAGGACTATCTTAGAACTCATTTCATATTTGTAATATTCAGTTAATATTTTAGTTTGTTGGCCTGTTTCCCGTGACTCTCTGGCTTCTCGTGTGAAGACACAAGTCACATTTTACAGATTTCTTGCATTTATGTCCCAAATGCTTCAGAAAAAAATTTATAATTTTTGATGTTTACCCATTTTAAGATTTATTTTGATTTGCTATCTTTCAGTGAAAAAGGAGAAAAGTTACAGCAATATTTAATATGATCGTCTGGCCCCATGTAATCTATAGGATCTCTGAGGGTTTTAAAGTGCTAGCACAATATAATTTATTTTTAAGTCATTGGAATACTTTTTTTTAAATTGAGGGTCTCCTTATCCTCATGTTAAATCATTATTCAGAACTAGAATATTTCAAATTCTATGTGTTTTTATTGGTTTGAACAATTGGACAAAGCCATATTGATATAAATGATTTTAATTTTTTTTGCATGCTCACATACAATATCTCCTCAACTGATACCGATTCTCTCAAGCGAAGGCATTTTTGTTTCTTTGACATATTATCATTGCCTTCACTGAATCCTCATTTGTATATGTGTTTTTTTCTCTCACATTTTCTTCTTTAGGATTACCATGTTTAAATGGCCCTTCCCTTTATTCCTTGAATATGAGCTGGTAGGAATTAAAAGTTAATGTTCCATCTGCCTTAACCAATAAAGAAGAAAAGTTACCATGTTTCTATAATGCCAGCGATTCTCCTGAATGACTCCTAGATGTTTTGATTGTCCAAAAAGTTTTAAGTAGAGCCTCACATTTGTTTAAAGACAACATTCAATAATTCTCACTGTGGTATAAAATAATCTCCAAAGGAGAACAGTTGAAGGGACTCTTTCCTAAGGTCTTTCTAATGAGTAAATTCTAAAAGAGTTTCACAGACTTTTTCTCCTTGCCCTTCATGGGTACGTGCTCTGTTACCTATGCCTCAAATCTTATGTATGGGCTTGTAGAGAAATAAATATGCTTCACCACAGTAATGTTTCACATATTCTTTCTGATTTCTTTCCATCCTCCTGCCAGTGCTTTTGAGCAAGGCCATATTCTCAGCAATCTTATTCCACCTTTGCTTTGCATGGAAATAACTTGGCTTACATAACTTGTGCGTGTGTCCCGTGTGACTGTCTCTGATTTGGGTTGCCATGCATTACGTTTTAACTTTGGACCCACATATATGTTTAATCACAATTGTTGGTTTTGTTGTTTTTCTTTCCTTTCCTTTATTTCCCTCCTTGATATGTCCATTGTGTGTGTAAACAAGGAGGTTGCTCCGAGGAAAGGACCATGCCTCTTAGCACAAAACCATTTGTTTCATTGTTAGGTGTGAATTTCCCTTAGATGAAATGCCGGTTTGCAGCTGATTCTGATTTATTATATATAGTCATTGTATCTATTGGCAGAGCTAAACATACTGAATTCCAGATTTTAATATGACTGAAAAATGTGTACACAGTATTTTTTTCAAGTCTATTCTGACAGTTTGCTACTACTGGCTTTCTCCTAGAGGAAATCAATTTTCTGCAATTTCTAATGCTTTTTTTTTCCCCTTTTTTCCCCATGTTTTTCTGTTTTTTTGGGAACATTGATCTGTAACATCTGAACAATCTTGAGATATCTCTGTGTAATTTCACTGCGCTCTTTGTTTTGTGATTATTTCGTGTGTGTGTATGTCTTGTTATAGCTTTGTTGTATGTGTGGATGTGCAACAATGAGAAAATTAAGCAAGTTATTTCCTGCTCATTTTTCCTTTTCAGTTTTTTTTTCCGTTAGCTTTGCTTTGCTCTTGTACCCTGAACCTTTGGATCCACCATTCCCAGCCCATTTTGTTGCCCCTCCCACCACAACAGGAAAAGACGCTGTGTCGTTTCAGTCCTGATTACATTTGCCAATATCTTTTTTGATTTCCATTTTACTTTCAATGTTTTTCATTCACATCAAAGATGATGAGACAGAATCTACAGAAACATCTGTCCTGAAAAGTCACCTGGTTAATGAAGTTCCTGTCCTAGCAAGTCCGGACTTGCTCTCTGAAGTTTCTGAGATGAAACAAGATTTGATCAAAATGACCGCCATCTTGACCACAGATGTGTCTGATAAGGCAGGCTCTATTAAAGTGAAGGAGCTGGTGAAGGCTGCTGAGGAAGAGCCAGGAGAACCTTTTGAAATTGTTGAGAGAGTTAAAGAGGACTTAGAAAAGGTGAATGAAATTCTGAGAAGTGGAACCTGCACAAGCAATGAGGGCAGTGTGCAGAGGTCTCAGTCGGAGAGAGAATTAGAGGATGAGGAATGGGTTATTGTCAGTGATGAGGAAATAGAGGAGGCTAAGCAGAAAGCACCTTTAGAAATCACTGAATATCCATGTGTAGAAGTTAGACTAGATAAAAAGACCAAAGTGAAAATAGAAAAAGACTCAGCTGGGTTGGTGAACTACCTTACTAATGATCTAAATTCATATACTACTCTTCATAAAGGGCAACTAGAGACAGTTCAAGATATGTCAGGGGAGAAACATGAGGCTCTGGCTATTGGCAAGGGTTCTGAAAATGAGGGGAATGATATATCCCCAGATGAGATACACAGTACACAGGAACAACACAAACCAAGTCTGGGAATAAAGAAGCCAGTGAGAAGGAAATTAAAAGAAAAACAGAAACAAAAAGAGGAAACTTTACAACCTGGTGCAGAAAAAACTGAACTTAAAAAAGGTAGTTCAGAAGAGTCCTTAGATGAAGACTCAGGCTTAGCCCCTGAACCTCTTCCCACTGTAAAGGCTACATCTCCTTTGATAGAAGAAACTCCCATTGGTTCCATAAAGGACAAAGTAAAGGCTCTTCAGAAGCGAGTGGAAGATGAACAGAAGGGTCGAAGCAAGTTGCCTATCAGAGTCAAAGGCAAAGAAGATGTTCCAAAAAAGACAATGCACAGGCCACATCCAGCCACCTCACCCTCTCTGAAGTCAGAAAGGCATGCACCAGCATCACCCTCCTCTAAAACAGAAAGACACTCTTCTCTTTCCTCTTCTGCAAAATCTGAAAGGCACCCTCCTGTATCACCATCAAGTAAAACTGAGAAACACTCACCTGTGTCACCTTCTTCAAAAAATGAAAGGCACCCACCTTTGTCATCATCGAGTAGAACTGAGAAACACTCACCTGTGTCACCGTCTACAAAAACTGAAAAACACTCCCTTGTGTCAACATCTACAAAAGCAGAAAGGCACTCACCTGTATCACCTTCAGGTAAAACAGACAAACGCCCACCTGCATCGCCCTCTGGGAGAACAGAGAAACATCCACCAGTATCACCTGGGAGAACAGAAAAGCGCTTGCCTGTATCACCCTCTGGAAGAACGGAAAGGCATCCACCTGTATCAGCCTCTGGCAAAACTGAAAAGCACCTGTCTGTGTCACCTTCTGGGAAAACAGAAAAGCAACCACCTGTTTCTCCCACCTCAAAAACAGAAAGAATTGAGGAGACAATGTCTGTTCGGGAGTTGATGAAAGCCTTCCAGTCAGGTCAGGACCCATCTAAACATAAGACTGGACTTTTTGAGCACAAATCAGCAAAACAAAAGCAGACACAAGAAAAAAGCAAAGCTCGAGCAGAGAAAGAAAAGGGACAGACAATAACCCACAGAGAAGCACAGAAAATAGAGAGTCAGACAATCAAACGAGGCCAGAGATTTCTGGTAACTGGACCTTCAGAATCCAAAAGAGGGGTCCGTGCTTCCTCAATAGGGTTTAAGAGAGAAGATATAGTTGGAGAAAAGGAGAAAGTTTCCAGTCCCAAAACACCTGAACCTGTTCAGTCAGCACCCAAAGAAGAAAACCATAAAGAGAGTGAGGTCTCCATAGAAAAGGTAGATGATGAACAAGGGGACATGGATCTTCAGATCAGCCCAGACAGGAAAACCTCCACTGACTTTTCTGATGTCATTAAGCAAGAGTTGGAAGACAATGACAAATACCAACAATTCTGCCTGAGTGAAGAGACTGAAAAGGCGCAGCTTCACTTAGATCAAGTCCTCACTAGTCCTTTCAGCACAGCATTTCCACTAGATTATATGAAAGATGAATTCCTTCCGGCTCTGTCTTTACAGAGCAGTGCTTTAGATGGCAGTTCTGAAAACCTAAAGCACAATGGGATAGCAGTTTCACCATGTGGCAGCCTGATGGAAGGGACCCCTCAAATCAGTTCAGAAGAAAGCTATAAGCATGAGGGCCTAGCAGAGACTCCTGAGACAAGCCCAGAAAGCCTTTCCTTCTCAACAAAGAAAAGTGGCGAGCAAATTGGGGAAGCTAAGGATACTACCAAGTTAGAAACACCAACAGAAATTCATTCAGAAAAAACACATCCCACAGCCAAAGACATAAGCAATGGCTCTGGAGAGCAAGGTTCTGCAGTCTCTGAGAGTATGGACCACCCTACTGAAGGATTTTTAAAGGAGACCACCCTAGAACCTTCCAAGGACATATGCTCCCAACAAGAAGGCGATTGCCCTGACAACTACAGTGATTTGTTAGCAAAAGAAACACCCAAAGGACAGACTGAAGAAGCTTCCTTTGATAAAGGTCAACTTATATGTGATAGTTCAGCCCATAAGACACAAACTGATACTGAGGTTGAGGAATCCATAACCACTGAACCCTCAGATGAGACAAAGACCTCACCACTGCCTGATGCTTCTGTAAAGACAGATACAGAGACTGAATCAAAGCCTCAGGGAGTCATTAGAAGTCCCCAAGGGTTAGAACTTTCACTTCCCAGCCGTGATAGTGAAGTCCTCAGCCCTATGGCTGATGAATCATTAGCAGTAAGCCACAAAGACTCTCTAGAAGCAAGCCCTGTGCTGGAAGATAACTCCTCACACAAAACTCCTGATTCTCTGGAACCCAGTCCTCTGAAAGAATCCCCTTGCCGTGATTCTCTTGAAAGTAGCCCTGTTGAACCAAAGATGAAGGCCGGTATTCTCCCAAGTCACTTTCCTCTTCCTGCAGCCATCGTCAAAGCAGAACTGTTTTCAGAAGTGGCCTCCATGCGTTCCCGGCTCCTACGGGACCCTGATGGCAGTGCTGAGGATGACAGTCTTGAGCAAACATCACTCATGGAGAGTTCAGGGAAGAGCCCCCTTTCTCCTGACACACCCAGCTCTGAAGAAATTAGCTATGAGGTCACACCCAAAGCTGTAGATATAAGCACACCCAAATCAGCTGTGATTCATGAATGTGCAGAGGAAGATGATTCAGAAAATGGGGAGAAAAAGAGGTTCACACCTGAAGAAGAAATGTTTAAAATGGTAACTAAAATCAAAACGTTTGATGAACTTGAACAAGAAGCAAAGCAGAAAAGGGACTACAAAAAAGAACCCAAGCAAGAGGAATCTTGCTCATCCTCTGACCCAGATGCTGACTGTTCAGCAGACTTGGATGAGCCAAAGCATATGGAGCATGTGGAGACAGAAAGTGAGGTCCCTGTGGTGGTGACATCAGAGAGCAGAAAGACTTCATCCTCCTCAGAAAGTGAGCCTGAGTTGACACAGCTGGAGAAAGGTGCTGACTCAGGCCTCTTACCAGAACCAGTTATTCGAGTGCAACCTCCTTCACCACTTCCGTCCAGCATGGACTCCAATTCTAGTCCTGAAGAAGTACAGTGCCAGCTTATAGCTTCCAAACAATTCATTTTCAAGATGAATGAAGAGAATCATGAAGAGCCAGGAAAATCAGAAGAAGAAAAAGATTATGAATCCCATTTGCCCAAAGACAGTCATAATATTTCCATGGAAGGCCCAGATATGCCTTATGATGACCTAAACAGACATACTGATCAGCCAGAAATCTGTGATGGACATGGGTGTGAGGCTATGTATCCTAGCAGCTCAGCCACTCCTGTCGATTCAGGTCTGCAGAGTTTGACAGGTGATGATATCGATGAGCAGCCAGTCATCCATAAAGAATCATTGGCTCTCCAAGATGCTTGTGAAAAAGACAAAGAAGGGGAAGAGCTCGGTGTTTCTAGAGTAGAATCTCCACAAGTACATTGTCCCAGTGAAAGCACTCCATCTTTGTCCTGTTTGTCTCATTGTCCAGTAACTGAAGGGAAAAAATTAGATGAAGATATATCCTCCACATCTTCTGCTACAAAAATGGAGGTTACAAAACCTGACCAAACTTTTGAGAGCTTATCAAAGGAATTCTCCCAAGTCTGTTCCACTGAAGACTCATCCATTACTACTCAAACGGATGGATTATCTGACTCAGGTGAGACCGATGAAATCTATGATCCTCAAATCACAAGCCCCTATGAAAATGTTCCTTCCCAATCTTTTTTCTCTAGTGAAGAAAGCAAAACCCAAACAGATGTGAGACATACCACAAGTTTTCACTCTTCTGAAGTATATTCTGTTACCATCACATCCTCTGTTGAGAGCGTAGTAATACCAAGCTCCTCTAGTGGAACTATTTCAAGCAAACAATCTAATTTTGAAGACCAAAACAAGGAAATAGAATCAAAACAAGAAAGCACCTTGTGTGAAACACAGTCAGATATAGCTCCTTCATCTTCAGAGTGTGCTATACCAAATACATCAGCAGTCATTGGTGAACAAACTAACAAAGTCATCATCACAAAAACTGATGTGGATTCTGATTCCTGGAGTGAAATCCGTGAGGATGATGAAGCCTTTGAGGCTCGAGTGAAGGAGGAAGAACAGAAGATATTTGGTTTGATGGTAGACCGACAATCACAGGGTACCACCCCTGACACCACTCCTGCTAGGACCCCAACTGAAGAAGGGACCCCAACAAGTGAGCAAAATCCATTTCTCTTTCAGGAAGGAAAATTGTTTGAGATGACCCGAAGTGGTGCCATTGATATGACCAAAAGATCCTATGCAGATGAAAGTTTTCACTTTTTCCAAATTGGACAAGAACTCAGGGAAGAGACTCTCTCTGAAGACATAAAAGAAGGGGCTACTGGGACTGAGTCCCCACAGCTGGAGACATCAGCTATGTCACTAGCACATTCTGAATCAAAAGAAACAGTAGATGATGAAGCAGACTTACTTCCGGATGATCTGAATGAGGAAGTAGATGAAATACCTGCCTCAGATGCTCAACTGAATGCCCAAATGGGGATTTCAGCCTCCATTGAAACATCAACAAAAGAGACTACGTCTGCTGGAACTGAGGACCTCCCCACCATGCAAAAGGGCGATACATCTCTTCTGTCTAGTATGAATCAGACATCTTTCCTTGTCTCCCCTGAACCAGTTGTACAAGTTCAGTTAGACTTTTCCACAGTCACCAGGTCTGTATATTCAGATCGAAATAATGATTCTCCCGATTCTTCCCCAGAGGAACAGAAATCTGTGATTGAAATCCCTACTGCATCCATGGAGAATGTGCCTTCTGAAAGCAAATCCAAAATTCCTATAAGGACTATACCCACTTCAACCCCAGCACCTCCATCTGTGGAGTATGAGAGTCCGCTTTCTGAAGAGTTTCCACCCAACCTGGATGATGAAAGTAAGGATGATGAAACAAAACCGAAGTCCAAAATCCCCATCAAAGCACCCATCCAAAGAGTCGAGCTGCAGCTTTCACACCAAGAGTCATCTCTCCAGAAAACAGTGGCTCCTCAGGGACTGGACATGATAAGCAGAGCACCAGATACTACAAGCAAATCTGAATCTGATGCTAGTCCTTTGGACTCAAAGACCAAATGTCCAGTAAAAACTAGAAGTTACACTGAGTCAGAAACAGAGAGCAGAGAGAGGGCAGGGGAGCTGGAGTTAGAATCAGAAGAAGGGGCCACAAGACCAAAAATCTTTGCATCCAGATTACCAGTTAAAAGCAGAAGCACCACATCTCCCTGCAGAGGGGGCATGAGCCCCACAAAAGAAAGTAAGGAGCATTTCTTTGACCTTTACAGGAACTCCATAGAATTCTTTGAGGAGATTAGTGATGAGGCCTCCAAGTTAGTGGACAGACTTACACAGTCTGAAAGGGAGCAGGAGACAGTTTCAGATGATGAAAGTAGTAGTGCCCTGGAAGTTTCAGTAATTGAAAATCTACCACCTGTTGACACTGAGCACTCGGTTCCTGAGGACATCTTTGACACAAGGCCCATTTGGGATGAGTCCATTGAGACTCTGATTGAACGCATCCCTGATGAAAATGGCCATGATCATGCTGAAGGTATTTGCCAGCCACTGGGATTCCCTGTGCTACGCATGTCATAAATTTGATATAGTTTTTTTTTTGTTTGTTTGATTTGGTGATTTGTGTCTCATTTTCTTTAAGCTTTCTGTGGTGGTTAATGTATTTGTGTAAACCCTTTGTGTTTTGTGCTTTCTCTGTATACTCTTGTCTATGAAAACAATCTCAAGATTGAGTAATGAGAATGCTTATGGAAAACATAAACATGATAAATGGGCAACAGTGCTCTTGCCTTTTTCTAGCCACTGCATGTTCAGGCCATGCAAGCTTTGGGTTTTGTTGTTCTGAAGCCCCCAGGGTTAGCCTCAAATTAAGCATTTGCTTATGCACACAAATATATTGATTTTTTTTCATAGTGTGAGGAGTCACTGCTTTTTCTTCTTACTTTCATGTACTTTAAAATAACTTGGACTTACAATTTTGTAATCATTAGAAAGCCATTTGCTTGAGAAGACATCACATATCATACAATTCCAATTGTGGATCTGTTTTTAATAATGAAGTAAAAATATGCTTTTCATTATATGGTAGACAAATAAAGAATGTACTCCGATTAGATGCTGCAGACAACAAAAACTCAAACTTTGCACAATTTAAGTTGACTGTGAGGGAATGATTGCTCTTTGAATTATAAAAAGGGAAACCATACATGGCTTTGAGATGTACCCTCTGGTGTTCCAATATCTCTACAATAAAGACTATTATTCCTACATATGGTTTATAAAAATTTTCACAATACCATGGTCTATAATGCTGCCCATCAATCAATGAAGGTTAAAATAAACTGGGAAATTATAGTTTGTGGAAGTATAAGTAATATGAGCTTACTTAGTATCAAGCAGTGAGAAAATTTACCCAAGATACATATGCAAATTAATACAACATACACATACAAATACACACCCTTTAACCTCCCTTCCCCCAGGACAACCAGTACCAGGGCCAGTGTTGTTTCCGGTCACAATGGATAAGCCCATTGTGGTCTGATCAATCCATGATCCAGGTCTCTGGTGAATACCAGATGTGAGTTCTTTCAGACATAACCCGGAAGTGATCTATAACCCCAAAGGCAACACTAAGAGGTCCTAACAAATTACTTTTGCGTCCCATCTATGATTTCTCTAGTATTTGTTGAACAAGATGATTGTCTTCTGGTGGGCAGTATTCTCTAGATAATTTAAAAGGAAATTCTTAAGATTACTAGAAATCAAAGATGTATATATGTTCAGTGACTAGTCTTGATTATAGAGATATGGAAGCAGATGGCTTTCATCATCCATATTAGGTTTATTCCCCCCATGCCATCCCAGAAACCAGGCAAAAACACAACTTAATATGTTCTATAGTGCAATAGCTAATTTGTGCTACTATCAAGCATTTGGACACGTGAGAGCCTTTCTTTGGATGAATCAGTACCATGGTTCCTCTCCTGTCATAGACAACCATTGGCCATTCTTTTTCTGGCTTTCTGTAGATCCACAGGACGAGCAAGAACGGATTGAGGAGAGGCTGGCTTATATTGCTGATCACCTTGGCTTCAGCTGGACAGGTAAAATTAGTGTGACTTGTTTTTTGAACAAAACCTGCTCAGTTTAAATGATATAATTGCATCGGCCCAGTGTCATAACAATGAAAAGCCCACTTTTTCCCCCTTCCTTGGGGAAGACCACATGGATTAGTGAAAAGAACAATGTACTAGAAACTGAACTATCTGGAGGCTCTGCTTTAACTACTTGTGGCCTAAAAAAGGCCTTTTTTTTTACTCTGGAATTTAGAATAATAAATCTTTAGATTTGGAGATTTTTAGAATACTCCCACCCTCACCATTCCCCCTCTGACAGCTGTGGATATCTAAACTTTGGGGAGGTTATTGTGTTTTAAAACCATAGTTATATACTTTCCATAAAATGTGATACATTTCATTTGAGATTTAACAACAGCTACTTATTTTTGATACCTTATATCAGGTATCTTCATTATAAAGAATGCTAAAATTTGCTTTGGGTGAATGCTAAAATACGTATGAATAAGATGTACTAATTTTTTTGAGAAATGAGAGTGTTTAAGTATAGAAATTATAAATATATAAAAATTTATTAAGGAAAAATGAATTATAAAATTAATATAGTTTATTTACAAATCATGATTTGTAGGTTTTAAAAGCTGTAAAGTCTCATATTACCTGTAATTTAACATATTCAAATGGAAGAATGCCAGTCTGACTTTCTTTTTATTACCTGTGACTACTTTATTAAGACAAACAATATTTGTTTTGTTCTTTAAATGTGTATGTATGCATATTCAATACATATCTATTTGGTGAAAATTCAGACCTTATAACCATACAGAATGATATACAGTGAACAGTAAATATGCGCCTCATACATCTAGTCTTCTAGCACCATGCCTAAAAGAAAACTGCTAACACTTTCTCATATATTCAGAAAAATATATATGCAGATGTCTATATTTAGGCCCATTATTTAAAATAAACAAAAAATTGCTTAATAATATGCATTGGAAATATTCTGTCAGCATAGACATCTCTATCTCATATTTTAAAATGACTATTTAATTCTACCATATGGATTTACCATAATTTTATCAGTGACCTTTATTGATGGATATTTAGAATATTTCCTCTTAATGACAATAATTATCTTTGCACATTGGTCTATTTTATGAGTATATGTACAGAGTGTATTTAGAAATAGAATTGCTGGTGAAAAGGATAGATTTTTTTTTTTTTAGTTTTGAAAGATATTGGCAAATTGCCCTCCAAAAATTTTGCCCCATGTACACACACACGCACATTCACACACACACACCAAAATATATAAGCATCCATATTGAATTTTAATGGCAGAAGTTAAAAGAGCATTTAGTGACTTCTTTCCTAGGTCATTTCATGCTTCCCAGTCTTTTCATTCATGTACCATCAAATCAAAGAAACAAAGAGTTTCTACAACCACAATACAATAAAACAACCACATGCAGAATTTATCTAAGTACCCAGAAACAGGATTTATAGTATTTAAAACCTCACTTAACAATGATTAAAAATGAGAAATGGTCTATTCCTCTTGCTTACATTCAGTCTCCATTATTTTGGTTAAGAGCATAAGCCAATACTAATAGTGTCTATTGAATTTTGGAGTTTAATGGGCCTGAATTATACATATTTCACCTTTATCACCTCAAACTTCCTATATCCATTATGGCAACAAATGAGTCTACACCCAGCTTTTTTGTTTGTTTGTTTGTTTTTTGAGGTACCGGGGCTGGGGATTGAACCCGGGACCTCGTATGTGGGAAGCTGGCAATCAACCACTGAGCTTCATAGGCTCCCCTGAGTTGGTTATTTTCATTTGTTTTGCTTGTTGTTTTTTGTTTTTTTTTTGTTTAGGAGGCACCCGAAACTGAACCTGGGACCTCCCATGTGGGAAACAGGAGCTCAACAGCTTGAGCTACATCCACTCCCCTACACCCAGTTTTATGGAAAAGTCTACAATTAGTGCTAAAAGAACAAGGACATATGAGCCACTTATAATATGTAGAAATAAAAAAGAACCCTATTACTCATAGCAATACAAAGAATACATCATTTAAAAAGTCACAAAACAAGGTTAGACTCAAACCTTGAAGTCAGTGTGTTTACAGTGTAGTGTTTTATATTCTAGAATTAGCAAGAGAACTGGATTTTACTGAGGAACAAATTCATCAAATTCGAATTGAGAATCCCAACTCCCTCCAAGACCAGAGTCATGCACTATTGAAGTACTGGCTAGAAAGGGATGGGAAACATGCTACAGGTAGGTGAGAAACTATATGTAAAAAGTGTTAAGCTGAATGTGGAAATAGTCTTACTCACCAACCCCATTCTTGCAAATTCAGTAAAGTAATAAAAAAGATACATTAATCTGAAGCAAATGAGAACTATTGCTATTTCTAAAATATACATGTTGCATGAAAAATCTTGTATTATATTCCCATGAACAGCCTTAATTAGTGGAAGTCATGTGAGCACTGGCTTCTAACAGGAATATTATTAGAGTCCTAAAAATGTCTAAATACAGATAATGGGCACAATTACTTTTTTATAATTGGTTTATTGATACTGCATTGTCTGCAGTTCCTACTTCCTTTACTCCTAAATAACTTAAATGGGGGAAAATGTCAGATAGTTATTCACATAAAGATTTATATATGGTATCCAAACCACTTTAAATAAAATGGGAAGTGATGCAAACCACAGCTTCTTCTCAGTCCAAGTTTGTCACGTCCTTTAATCTTCCTCCCTGAAGATCTACCTATAGACTTTCCTTATTTACATCCAATCCACATTTATCTTTCATTCTGTTTGCATTCTTCAAGGTAGGGTTTTATTTGGCAAATAAAAATACAGGGCACCCAGTTAAATTTTAATTTCAGATAATCAACAGATACTTTTAAAAGTTTAAATCTGTTTCAAATACATACTTTTAAAGTGTTTATTGATTACCTGAAATTCACACTTACCTGGGGCCCTATATGTTGCCTGGCAACCCTACTTCTAGGGCTTATGCCCATACAATGCCACCCTTTTTGTGCATCTCTTTGTCTGTTTGCTTGTTTTTAACAAAGCTCCTTAACTAGTTGTTTCCTGTACAAATGTAAAAAAATTTAGTAAGCCATATAAATGAAGGCGAGTTTACAATGAGTACTCAGATGTAATAAATGCTTTTTCTTTAATATCCAAGATACCAGTCTCATTGAATGTCTCACCAAGATTAATCGAATGGATATTGTTCATCTTATGGAGACCAGCACAGAACCTCTCCAGGAGCGCATCAGTCATAGCTATGCAGAAATTGAACAGACAATTACTCTGGATCATAGTGAAGGTCAAAGTATTTGTCTCTCTCTCTCTGTGTATGTGTTTAATTCAGGCAAATGGACTTACTGTCTCCCTTTTTTTATCAGATAGGCCATGGCCTTTGGTGACCATACATTCTCCTCAGTTCACCCATATTTCCCGGCCCAAACCATAGACACCCACTTCTTATGTTTTGTGATTTCACCATCAATATGAATGATTCAACCAATGCCCTGTCCTCTGTGTTCTTTGACTGCACTTCTGATTTTTGTACATTTTACTCTACCTTAGCCATCACTTTTATGCTCACAACCAAGTTTATACCATTACCAATAACTGTACTACATTGAAGCATTATACTTACTCTGTTTTTTGCTTCTAAACCAAAACTTCTTCAAATCCACTGGAACATCCAGCCATTGGCCCTTCCACATTTCCACTATGAGGACTTTTCAAATCAATTCTCATTCATTTGCGTTCTCTCTCCCTCTCGCTCTCACTTTTTCTCTCTCTCCCTTCCACCCCGCTTCCCCCATCTCTACCTTCTCCTCTTCCTTCAAACTTCCAACATTTCTCTACTACCTATTTATTCTCAATTGATGAAAAGACTTCATATTCCTAGAAAAATTGAAACACTCAGAAGCAGACGTTCTGATTCTTCCACCACAAAATCTACCAGCCTAAGTGCATCTCAATGCCTTTGCTCCACCTCCCATCCTATTACAGTGGTATTACAGTGGCTTTTCTATAGCCATAATGTCTTCTCATTATTAGCTCTCACCCCCTTTTACTCCATCAAGGACTTCACTCTGGCTCCTCACAACTGTACCATGCCCAATAGCATTAAAACCTGCTTTAATTGGTTCCTTTTTTAAAAACAAAACAATGCAAATAACTCCTTTTGCGCCATATGCCCCCCACCCTGCATTACTGCTTTATTTCTCCATACATTTTAGAGGAACTCTATTCAAAAGAATAGTCTGTATTTACTTTCTCTACTTCCTCTCTTCCCATTCTTTTGAGAACTCTTTCTAGAATCCTTCAGTCAGGCTTTTGTTATCACCACTCCACTGAAAACAATCTTGGAATATTCACCAATTGTTTCTCCATTACCACATCCAATGGGTGATTCTCAGTCTTCATCTTACTTCACTTCTTATTAGGATTTGACTCAAAAAATTAATTCCTTTTTCTTAAAGTATTTTCTTCATTTATTTCCCATGACAATATCTTCTTGGCTTTCTTCCAACTTTACTGGCTACTCCTCTTATTTCCTTTTTTACAACTCCTTCCTTTTCCTATCTAAAAATGGTGACATGTCTTAGTGCTCATATCTTGTTTCCAACCTTCATCTGTCTCTCCCTTTCTCACTAGTCCCAAACACCTGAACTTCATTCTGTTTGCCGGGCACCCCAAGCCCTCTCCTACTTCAAGAACTTGGTACTTTCTGTTCCTTCCACCTGGAGTGCTCTTGCTTCAGATCATCCAATGTCTTTTCCTCTCTCATCTTTCAGATCTCTGCTCAAGTATCATATCCTAAGAGGAGCCTTTCCTAATAAGCCTATTTCAAATACTAGCCTATTTACTCTATACCTCTACTCTGGTGTATTTTTCTCCTAATATTTTCTATAATGATATAGCTACAGAAATACAAGTTCAGTGAAGACAAACTATTTCTATCTTGTTCATTCCTATAGATCCAGCATCTAAACAGTACCTCTTACATAGCTGATGCTCCATGTATATATATTTTGAATGAATAAATAGATGAATGACAATGACTCCTCTGCTAAAAACTGTTTCAATGACTCCGGAGTGCCCTGGTGTATAAAGAAAATTCCTTAGTCTATAAAAAAAACCCTCCACAAAAAAGTACTAACCTCACAGTGTTGTGAGGATTAAACAAGTGAATATTTACAAAGCACATAGAAGAGTGCCTGACACATAGTAAATATTCAGTCTGCATTAGCTATTATTATTATAAACTCCCACTCCTCTTGCCACTTAGAGTCTGTGCCTCAACTATTACAATTGATGCATACTGGTCATTAGGTCTCCTTTAGACACCATACTATCTCTGATTCCATTCCTAGTTATTTAAACCTATGGTTTCTTTATTTTATAGACCAGTACTTATGGCCCAGTCACTCTGCACTTTAATCCCCTCTTCCTTACCAGGGCCCTCCTAGATGATAAGCATCTTGAAGGCAGAGGCATTGTCTTGTTCACCTTTGTAACCCATGGGTCTCTCACAGGATGTCCACATGGTAGTTACTTAATAAGTATCTGTTTACTGTAAGATAAGCTTCGATTAAATACTTAATCTAAATTGTTCTCCCCTTCAGGGTTCTCAGTACTTCAAGAGGAGCTATGCACTGCACAACATAAGCAGAAAGAGGAGCAGGCCGTTTCTAAAGAAGGCGAGTGCTGTGATCACCCTCCCATCGTGTCAGAGGAAGACATTTCTGTTGGTTATTCCACTTTTCAGGATTGCATCCCCAAAACTGAAGGGGACAGCTCAGGAGCAGCAGAGCTCTTTCCCCAAGCTCATGAGGAGCAAGTTCAACCAGATTTCTCAGGGAAAATGCAAGATCTGACTGAAGAGTCATCTCTTGAACATCAGCAGTCTCTTGACCATCAGCAGGAATACTTGTGAGTTTCAAAGGAAAGCCTGTCAAATATAATGCCAAAGAAACAAACTGATATGACTGGTGTGCCAGGCATGTACAGGCATAAGTAGTTTTTCAAATATTTTTTAAATGACCCCACCAATAACAAACACCAGAGCTATGGAGAAAAAAGCAAAATATTTTAGAGGCATAATTGTGAATGGCATAGAACTGCTTGAAGAAGCTTCCAGTTCTGTGACCTTGAGCAACTCCCTAAATCCTTTGGGTATCCATTTCTATAAATTATGATAATAATATACACCTTACCAGTCTCACAGAATTGAAGGTCAAAAGATAGAAAGCTTTGTTTAAACTGCAAAATTTCATGGAGATAACAGTTATTGCTTTTAAGCTTACTATACCTCACTTCAAATATAATAATCATTGTGCTAAAGATGGTTTGGAGTATGAACAGTTACACTATAGATAAAGCAGTTCACCATGTATTCCAACAAATGTATGAAGCAGCTAAAAATAAAAATATAAATTTGTTAAAACAAAACACACAAATTTGTAACAGATAAAAAGATCATTAAAATGAGGCAGGAAGGCATTGGGATAGGTTAAAGTCTTCTGGAGACTATAGGAAGCTGCAGAACACCATTAAACTCAGAACTTCAGTTCTGGCCTTTATGTAACTAAAGGAGAAAGGAAGTTGTTTAAATGGCATTGCCTAGGAAAAGAAAACAACATGAGAAAGGCAAAGCACCCCTATCCCTGAAACCTGAGAACAGTGGGTCATGAGATTGCATCACACCATTTCCTTTGTGATTGAGTGAGTTTTGCTTTTGGGTGCCTGGAACTTGAGAAGAAGAGGGAGAAATGAGTACTGAAATGATTTCTTTTTCCTTAACTGGGCCTCCCTCTCCCCATCTACCTTTAGATTTTAGGGGAGAGCACAAAAGAGAGGTAAGAAAAGGAGAAAAGAAAAAAAATGGAAGGAAAGCAGGGGCATTAATATCTACAGGGTGATAGGAAATTGCACCAAATACAAAAAAAAAGCTGAAAGAGAATTATAAAGAACTTGAGATCGTGAAAATTTGCATTGAAGTAATTCTAACCTTATTAGTAGAAAAAGTTTCAATGTCAACAGAGTAATATAGTTTTCTAGAAGTACAACAAAAATCTCTATATTTACAATTAGGATCATCATATTAACATGAGGATTTATATATTATTCTTCCTTAATTCTGCCAGGATTTGATTCTTGCTTTAGAAGTCTTATTATCTACAGATATTTCTAATGAAAAACTCCTCAAATCCTTAATATTATTTATCACCTTGCGCTATCAAAGAAAAGAGGAAATTATGATTTATATACCCTTGTCAAGGTCAGGAAACTATATAATACATTTTAGGATAATTTTTATCTTTAGAATTCACCATTCTCTGTCAATGCCAGATCAATAAGCTGTAACTCTATACTGTATCTTACAGTATGATATTTCAAATTTCACTTCATGACCAAATTTACAAAACCAAATTTGAATGTCATGGACTATGAAGACAAGCTCCATCTCCCTTCCAATTCTCTTGCTTCAACAGAGGGAAAATTGGGTATGCCTCAGTGGTATTATTTGGTTTTTCTGTTTCAGTGTAACATCCCCAGGAACAGAAGTGCCAGAGACTCAAAAGGCTGCAGTGGTATCTGGCTCTCCCAGCAAGACACCTGAGGAAATTAGTACCCCTCCTGAGGAGGAGCGGCTGTACCTCCAGACCCCAACATCCAGTGAGCAGGGAGACTCTCCCATCATA
Organism: Cabassous unicinctus; assembly: GCA_029593785.1. Taxonomy (NCBI): domain Eukaryota; kingdom Metazoa; phylum Chordata; class Mammalia; order Cingulata; family Chlamyphoridae; genus Cabassous; species Cabassous unicinctus. The sequence continues at coordinate 23,689 of JAQZBX010003600.1, read as the reverse complement.
CAAGAACCCGAAGAGCCCCCAGTGCATGACGAGAAGAGTTCTCCCCAGAGAACCAGCCTCGTGATCATGGAGTCAGCTGATGATCAGCCTCAGACCTTTGGAAGACTCGATGACAATGCAGCTTTCGAAAAGGTAAGAACCTCCTTCTCCATTTCCTTGCCCACCTATAGCAACACTGCAAACCTTCTTCAAGTTTCCATTTTTCTGTTGGTTCATTATGTCACTTCAAAAAGCTTTGCCAAATTAGTTTCCAACCAAAGCCATATGAAACTGTCAATCCCTCTGAGAACCAAGAAATCTAGAACAAATGGAGATCATAAGCCTTCATTTTAAAATTGGAGAACGATTTTGCTAGGATAGAAGAACACTGTGGTGGAACAATATATCTGATGCAGCTTTTCCAGGTTTTGACGCGCCCTATGGGCGTGAAGAACAGTGCTAGGCGTTAAGGGACTCTCAGGTAGTTCTGTCGGCCACAGGGAAGCGTGGGGGTGGCCCTCCGTGTCTGTCACTGAGTGTGTTGTCAAAGGATGAGCACACAAGCTGTGGATGCCAAGTGGGTTTATCTCCCAAAACAACTTTTTCTCATTAAAGGATGGCTAATTTCCAAATTAGATTCCCTTAGATTTTGTTTAAATGACTTAAAAGAAGAACAGTGTACCTAAACTTATTGCTGTTTTTAAATGTCAAACTGCTCAGTAGTTTGGTTGTGAAAAGGGGTAGTCCCATCTCAAGACATTTATTTAAGCCATTTGTTCTCAAAATATGGTCTATATGGTACACAGACCTCAGAATTACTGGGGCACTTGATCCCTCATCAGACCTCCTGAATCAGAATGAATCCCTGGAGGGAGAAGGGAGGACAACAAGAATCTGCATTTTAAATGAACTTACCAAATGATTTTTATACATGGTAATGTATGAGAATCTTTTTATTCACTACATGTGTGACATCTGCTGCCAGAATTTATGTAAAATTATAACTAAAATTAGAAAGGTCCAGAAAGATGAGAACTGTGCCCTGCTTTTTGGCAATTATCTTAAATAAGGAGTCCATTCCATGAATGAATTTTTATTCCAAAGTTGCCTTTGCATAGAGTTATTTGTCTCACAAGTTCTTGGCTTAACAAACACTAGTAAAAATGTTTCATAGATACTGACTTAAATGTTACAAATTTAGCCTAAGAATCCATAAGCAAAGTGAAGTGTAGACTTGACACAATTATCTGAATAATTCATATATTTACTCTATTCCATGAAAATAAATATTTTTGATAACTCATTCTGCATTTCAAATATTTCATAGTGTCCTGCTGTACTTACTCTTTATGAATATCCACTTATCTTAAGAGATCATCTTAAGAGAAATAATTGGATATTCATAAAGAATAAGTGGAGCAGGCCTGTAAAAACTACTTTGACCCCTTTAACTTCTCTTGACCCTAACTTGAGCATCTGATTTCACACACTTTTCTGCTGACCATATTTCTAGGCAGCAGATTCCTGATTGTATTTAAAGTATAATTTGGTTTAGAATTTACATGTTTCCATTTAGCAGAGAAGAACATATACATTTAACTTGGATATTTTTTAAATACATTGAGCAAATTTTAATGTTTTTGCTGTTTTTTGTTTTTTTTTTAATTATAGTTCATCAGGAAAGAGAGAGTGAATCAATATATGGCTCCGAGAAATAGTTCTAGTCTAAAATTATGGACTTAGCCCCATCTCTAGGTTTGTGCCAGACCCATAAAATCTGATTGGTCTCTGGTCTGCATCTCAACTTCTCTGCTGAATAAGTCTAATATTATTTATATCCTGCCTTTTTGGATGCCGGGGACATGCACTATTGGCTAGATAATAGGTACAGGAAGTTCTGGCATCCTGTAGAAAGTTCTGCTACAAAAATAAGACACTGTTTAACTTTTGGGTTAATAATTCCAAGCCTAAACAGGAGTGTCAATGACTAACAAGTGTTTATTGTGCTGGTTTAGATCTGTGTTTATATTCAGTTATTTATTAAGCATTTAAGTCCAAGGAAAGTAACGTGGACAAGCTGCTTATTTCTTCCAAAAGATTTTGGCAGATGGGTGTTCAGACAGCTCTCAGAGAAGTAACTTGATTCCAGAGTTTTTTCCATTCATTGACCAAAAAACTATATTCTTGCTGAAGTTTGAGACCAGCACATGTTAATATTTTAACTTGTTTGCACCACTGTTGACCTCTCCGCCAAAGGCTCCATGAATAAAAATTTCAGAACACAGTGTGAGCTAAAGCAGAAAGCGGTAGTGAAGACATTCCTTAGCATGCTAAACCAAACAATGCTTCCATGCTTCCACCAGGAGCTAACAGAGGAATTAGGTGAGCTGGAGGCCAGCTCAGATGAGGAGGCGATGGTAACTACCAGGGTTGTCCACCGACGAGTGATTATTCAGGTACCAGTTATTAAATTACTGCACGTCCTGGACTGCTCTGTCCCCATAGCCCCTAGAGAGTGATCGGCCTGGAGCAGTGCGGGCTTGGCATGCTCCTTGGTAGTGCATGACGATTGGAAAGCAGATCCCTTAACTCTCCTAAGTTTTGTTTATATAGAAACGCAGTGGTAATGACACTTGTGGCCTGCCTCCTGGAGATAGTGAACAAGATTTGGCTTCTTCAATTCTGCCCATCTCACCTCTCCTCTGCTTTCATTTGTTTGTTTATTTTAAATTTTACCTAACTTTTGGTCAGATTTTCCTAAGCATGTTCCTCCTCACTTTTTTTGTTCTTTTAAACAAAGCAGTTAACAGGATTTTGCATCTCAGCAGAGCTTTTCAACATCTCCTTTAATTGCCTAACATTCCTTGCATATAAGCACTCAGGGGTTAGTACCTCAGACGTGGCCCCAAATGCTGAAGTGATCTTTTTCTCCCAATTGTTTAGGGAGATGACATGCCTGACATACCACCAGAGACAGTCACAGAAGAAGAATACATTGATGAGCATGGACACACCGTGGTGAAGAAGGTATCGGCTACTGTCTCCTGATTTGGTTGACATTAAACCTCCTGTTTAAAATTTATCAATACCCTGGTATAAAACTAAAAAATAAGATACATGAATAAAATATATTCCAGGTTACTAGGAAAATCATTAGGCGATATGTATCCTCTGACGGCACAGAAAAAGAAGAGATCACGATGCAGGGAATGCCACAGGACCCTATTGACATTGAGGAAGGGGATGGCTATTCCAAAGTCATAAAGCGCGTTGTATTGAAGAGTGACACTGAACAGTCTGAGGTGAGACCTCACTTTGCCCAAAAATTCATTTTATGGAGAGCTGTAAAATGGAGCTCATAGAAGACGGACGAGATTGTTTATTCATAATGGTCCTACATCTCCCCTTTAAATGGCAGTCTTTTTTCTTTTTAAAATTATTAAAGCAGTTGTAGATTTACAGGAAAATCATGCAGAACATTCCCATTTATCATCCCTCCACACACACAGTTTTCCCTATTAATATTTTGTACTAGTGTAGTATCTTTATTACAACTGATGAAACAATTACAATTATAATTACAATTATAATACTAACCGTAGTCCATAGTTGACATTAGGTTTCATTCTTTGTGTTGTACAGTTCTTTGGGTTTTTATTTATTTTTATTTTTATTCTGATAACCTATATACTACCAAAAATTTCCCATTTTTTCCACTCTCAAATGTACAATTCAGTGGCGTTAATTTCATTCACAATGTTGCGCCACCATCCATTAACAAACTTTTCTATCACTCCAGACAGAAATGCCATACCAATTAAGCATTGACTTTGGTTGCACATTAATTTTCTTTATGATTTTGTGTAATTTTTAAATAGCCATCAGGGAGATTAGTAGCCATTTTATTCGTTGCCTTTGTGTAGTCCATTTATTTCCATTTTCTATTTATTTCACAGTTGACCACAGCAAAAATCCAACTCAAAATTATAAAGGATAAAATCCCATTTACTGGGCAAGCTGTATGTTACAAAGAAACCATGTACAAAAGTGTTAGGGTACGTGATCAGCACACTAGACTTCTGTGGTCACTTTAGATAAAAATAATGCTCAAACTTCTGCATTTCGGAGTCACTAAAATCAGGATCCAGACATTCCTTGATTTATACATTTATTTTTTTCTGTTTCACTTCCCTCTTTTGGGATCATGTTTACTCTCTTCAACATATAATTTGTGACATTCTCACAATTTACCTTCATTACCTCCTCAAAAATCTCATTGTTATAGACACAAGATTCTATGCAAATCCACCTCTTCAATTTCTCACAGCTTTCAGAGTTCCCCTTTGGGGGGTTAATTGTGTCTTCATAATGCCAAACACACCACTTAAATGTGGGGAAAGACAGTTGATCCATAGGCTATGTCAACATTACACTAAGTAGGCAGTTCCTTATTCATGAAACTTATGATAAATGTCACCCAAGTACTTAAATTAAATGATTCATTTTGCTGCTGTGTAGATATACTCATTACATTGACATTACCAATTGATTATAGTTTATTATTTTTCTAACTCTGCCTCTCTTTTCCAAAATACTATTTTCTAAAAGGCTAGTATATAACATAGTTGTGTGTCTGTGTGTGTGTTTTTAACATCAAAAAATTCATTCCTGTTACATCTGGCAGCTGGATATTATATATTGTATGTCCATGTCCTTCATTCATTAGGTAACTTTATCTGAGCCCAGCATTTTGTCCAGTACCTCACAATTTCAGGCTGAACCAGTGGAAGGCCGTAGAGTCAGCAAAGTTGTTAAAACAACCATGGTCCATGGAGAGAGGATGGAGAAACATCTGGGGGATTCTAGTTTAGCCACTGATCTTCCTTCAGCCAAAGAGGACTTTGAAGAGGTATAGAAGCATCATCATATTGTCTTTTTGTGTACTTCATGTTTTCTTTATGTTTGAAAAGAAAATTGTTTAATCTGTGTCATCCCACACATGAATTCATGGAAGGGTATAGAATAATTCAATAGAAAAGAATTCCTGTTTGAATAACATGCATAATGAAGTAGTGTTTCCTCAGTGTCATCTCAAGAGCTTTTAAAAATCCAGATGACCAGAATTTGCTCCTGCTGAATCAGAATCAAAATCTCTGGGATTGGGGTATTTTTTTTTTTTTAAGTCCCAGAAGTGACTTGCATTCCCAGTTAATAAGAGAAGGAAATAAAAGATGTTGCAAATTATCTTTCCTAGCTATTATTCTCAAATATTGCCAATTATAGGCATTAAAGAAAATACATTTATACTCTTGTCCCTATACATTTAATATAATTCTTTAAATCTGGTTTCCAAAAATTAGTAAATGGGTCCACAGTGGCAAGATCCAAAGTTTCCAAAACCCAATCTCTGAAAACCAAAGCAAGTTTTATAAGTTAGTAGCAAGCTACTTTGTCATTAAAACCTGACCTGAACTGACAGGAAACCTTTTAAATTTTCAGTCCTTTTATCTTTTTCAACTGTAAGTTAGAGTGAATCTTAATGTTTTGCTGACAATATAGTAATGGATCAGTAATATACAGTATCATATTGCCTTCCTAAAATCTAAAAAAAGAAATCAAATTCTGAAACATATCTGGCACTATGAGTTTCAACTAAGGGATCATGGGCATGTGAAAACATCAACAAAACATTTTTTATTATTGAGACTATATGTGTGTCATTTTCTGTGCTCACAATATCTATTGAGATTATATATGAATACACTGGATGTTTAAAAATATATATTATTTAAATACTTTTAGTTCTTCCCATTTTGACAACTGGTAACCTTGGACTATCAAAAAATGAGTTATCTGAGTTATAAACTCAGATTTTTTATTTATTTATTTATTTATTTATTTATTTTTTGCCTCTGGTCATTTTATTTACCATTAGAGTTTCTGCTGTAGAAAGGAGTGAGCTAAGGCAAGGAAGAAATTAAAAGTCAATCAGTATGGATACTAGTCAGCAGCTTTTGATACTAGTGTGAGAGATTTAAGGGACTTGTGAAATAAAACTCTATAGCTTGTTCTGCTCCTGTCTTAGTCTTCTAGGGCTGCATAACAAAGTATCACAAATCGGGTGGCTTAAAACAACAGAAATTTATCGCCTCACTGTTCTGGAGGCTAGAAGTCCAAAATCAAGATGTCAGCAGGTCCATGCTTCCTCTGGCATTTGTAGGGTTCTGGCAGGGGCTTGGCAGCCATCCATGGCATTCTTTGACTGGGGCATGGCTCAATCTCTGCCTCTGTCACATGGACATCCTGTTACTCCATCTGTCTCTGCCTCTCTGTGTCCCATTTTCTCTTCTTATAAGGACACCAGTCATTTTGGATTAGAGACCCCTCCTTAATCTGGTTTTGGCCTCATCTTAACTAATAACATCTTCGAAACTCCTGTTTCCAAATAGGATCACATTCACAGGATCAGGTGTTAGGACTTGAACACAGCATTTTGGGGGACACAATTCCATCCATAACAGCTCCTGAGAGTTAATTTTATTTATCCTTTAGGTATTTAATTTTATATTGAATATTGACTAAGCAAAGCAACAGATTTTATAAAGTCCATGATTTATTATGGGATTTTTTTTTCTTGTTTCCTTCCCTACGTCCTTCCTTCTCTCCCTCCCTCCCTCCCTCCCTCCTTCCCTCCCTCCCTCCCTCACTCCTTCCTTCCTTCCTTCCTTCAGGCTTTGAGCTATACAGGCAGCCACATGAAAGTCCACTTCCCCAGTTTAGTGGAGAATGAAATCCTGAAAGAGGATGGATCAATAATTAAAAGGTTTGAGTTAGCATGGGGTGATGTTTTGCCAACTAACCATTAAAAAGCTTTGCAGTTTTGAGAAAAGAAAAGCAGAGCCGCCCCTAAATATACCAGAAAGTCCTTTGGGAATTGCTGACTCTCCCTTTGTTTTTAGACTTGGGTCAAGTGGAATAGTTTATCAAAGTGTCACACTTGGAATTTCTTTTTATTTTTTAACATTTTATCTTGGAATAATTTCAAACCTCCAGGACAGTTACAAAAATAATACAAAATCCATGGAGTGTCTTCTCGATGCTTTCAAAGTAATATTAAGGCATGGTGATGGTGATTCGCATATTTACACAAACTGACTCCCTGAATTAACAAAATTCATTTAGTTGTAACCAACTAGCTTAGATATTCCATTGTGTAGATAGATTTGGAAAGCATAGGAAGAGGAAATCTGTTGTTCACAAATTAATCTTGGGACCAGCACTACCTTCAGTTCAATTTTAATAAACCATTACTGTGAATGGTACATGCTTTTCTTAACAAGGTATTTCATGCTTCTGCATGTGAGTGGTGAATAACAGGAGCATGTTTTTGACACCCATGAATCTAAATGTAGCTAGCATTGCTGAATCCAGGGGCTTTAATAAGTTAAGAAAGTGTCACGAAAGCAGTAAGCAGTTCATTTTTATGCATATAAAAGTGGGCTGGCTATGAGTCTCTCTGGCCTGCCCTTGTTTCCATCACTGATTTGATGTATAACCTTCTGCACCATTTGCTTTGTCAACTCTCATTTCTGTTTGGTCTTCTAGCAGTACTGTAAGTATGGAAATTAATAAAGTATTCTTTTATTCTCAGTGAAAAGGCACAATGGAAATCCAAGTTACTATTGTGCTTCTCACTTCATTGAAGAGAACAATTGTCATTTATAGTACTCTACAAAGCTATTTTAAACCTCTAGAAGATAATAATTAGAACAGCGAAATTAAAGGTTCTGTCACAATTCCGCCCTCCCATCCAATGTGAAAAACAGGAGCAGCCAGAAATTTAAAAGATGTAATTGCTCTCTTAGAACTTAAAAATGCAACCTGAATTGCAGATAAAGTGCTTTTTATATTTTGAACTTTTAAGTCTTTTATCCATTTATTCAGAGTAATCCAGATAAAACTTACATGCCCTAGCATCAGAGGATCTTCAAATTGGAATAGATTTAGAGATCAAAGTTCTCATGTACAGTTGGACAAACTGAAGCCTGGGATGCAGACAACTCTATCCAGTCCCCGTAGCTAGTTAGTGGAGGAATCCTATTTGTGGTGTAAAATATTTTATATACATTGCTGAAAACATTTTATCATACCTACTGCCCTCCTGCCCCTGTCCCACATATCATGGAAAGTCATTCTTTGGCTTGAGTCATACACATATGCATATTCATAGACTTACTCATCTGCATATGCCTGCACAAAATATCAGGAGATATCCTTTGACAGAGGCTGATCACCCAACATTAATGCTATAAGGACCTCTACTAGCTCTTGGCAGAAATAGTCAAATATTTGCCTTTTTGGAGGAAAAAACATGATGCTTAATGATTAGAAGAACATAATCTAATTTTGGCCATTAGAATAAAATCAGACCATTTTTATCAAAAGGAACTTGCTTTCAGATACAAAATAATTCACATTGTATCACAGCGAGGGGTCTCCCCTTAAGAGAACATGAGAGGAGAAGGAAGAAGGAGACAAGAAATCCAAATGAAAGCTGAAACCATTTTGACTGAACTCTTCTTTCTTTCTTTCTTTCTTTTTTAATCAGGATGATCTTAACAAATACATAGAGGTGTTGGAAGGTAAAATAATGATAGGGGCAGTTCATAGGCAGAACTTCCAGCTTCTGAACATGAGTCCCTAAGGAAAATGTTGGCTAAAGCTATGAAAACTGATCATTTCTTTCCTACAGTGATTTTAAGTGAAGATGCATGGCATAGTGGCTACAGACTCAAGTTCTGGAATCTCTGACTCCTGGCCCCACAACATGCTCAATGTGTTATTTTTTATTTGGTGCATTACTTAAATTCTCCAAGATTAGGTTTCCTTATTTGTTACTTGGAGACAATAATGGTACATTGCATAGTGCCTGGCACATAAAACACATTCACCAAATATTTGTAGAATGAAGAATTGTATTTACAAGTAGAGATTGCAAAGAACTGAGAGTGAGCAAATGACAATTTAATCATTTTCAAGTATGGATATAGAAAAATAAGAGTATGAAATATAATGGAAATATAGTAGAAAGTCATACATACCCCTTTTCTCAAGTAATTACCAGCCTGAAGGAGACAAATAAGTAATAGACTGTTAAATCACAGTGGGCAAAACCCAGGGGTCTCTGAGAATGAATACAGAGGAAGGACCTGTTTGTCAATGGTGCTTTCCCTCTTTCCCTCCATTCCCTAGCAACTCCAGATACAGATGTGATGACCTTCAGCTCTTATTTGTAGGCACCTTCCTACATGTGGATAGGATAATTTTTCAAGATTTAGGTCGCATGGAAAAGTTCTCATAGAACATAATTTGGGAAGTTTGGGTTGAGATGTGATTCTGAGGACTGAGCTGGTGACTAAGGTGTTTTAAATAAATTGAAATAAACACTATTTTTCTTAGACTGGCAGAGAGTACTTACAAAATAACTCAGGATGAACCAAGCTCTTTTAAAACAGTGCAACTTAACAAAACATGGGTGATTGTGTGCTTACTTTTGAGAAATTCACATTAAAGAATGGTTTCATTTCATTGAAATAGTTCTTAAAAGTTCTCCTTGCTCCAAAACACATTTTTTTTGGAAATCCCATAATCATTTCAGATGGGGAGGACCTGTTTAAACAAAATACATGAAAAGGTGGCATTGTTATTCCAATACCTTGGTGTAGAAGGTGTAGAAATATCTCGAGACAGGACAGTGAGCCTTGAGATTGCTTCAGTGGATGAGCAGTACCAATACAATGGTTTATCCCATACCGAGCAGCAAGGAAAACATAATTCTCTCTTGTTTGCTTTACTCCAGGACAACAATGAATAAAGCTAGTACACAGAAGAGGGCTGTGGTGAAGGATCAGCGTGGAAAACACATTCACTTGGAGCATCTAGAGGATGTCCCAGAAGCACTAGACCAGGACGACCTCCAGCATGACCTCCAGCAACTCCTTCGGCACTTCTGCAAGGAGAACTCAAAGCAAGAGGCCAAATGAGGGGCTGCCCAATTCTCACCCAAGAAACCACTCATTCACTCAAAATGCCACTTCCCATTTCAGTAGAGAAGTGACCACAACTGGCCTAATTAATGGAATACCCTGGCATTTCCATTTTTAGCAAATATACTGCTTTTTGTTTTAGTTTCCTCCCATCCTCTTTAACTGTAAGCTAATTTGTGACCAAAGATAGCATCCTTCATTCTGGATGCTGTATCCAATACTCGTGTTTGTGCTAACCTGGGAACTGGCCATCTCCATTGTTCTTTGCTTCGCACAAGCTCCATGAAAATCCACTGATCAGAAGAACTTCACCTGCAGACCTCTTCGAGTGAGGATATATAGGAATCCCCCAAAGGGTTATCCGATGTACAATGTATATAGCTGAAATGCTCAGATGAAAAGCATATTAAAATTAAAACCACTGCCTATCATAACCACACTGGGCATCATGGAATAAAAGGCCTCTAGAAATTGCTGAACAATGGTTAATTAAGATATTGCTAACACAATCGAATGATAATACAGTTCTACTGCAAAAGAAGCACTTCAGACTTACCATGTCCTTAGAACTTCCAGAGTTGCCATTGCTCCCAGTTAAAGATGGGTCAATAACCTTAAAGAACTGTCCTTGCTAAGAAGTTACTGCTGGTGCTGGCCAGCCATGACCTATGACTCTCCAACAGCCACTCTGAGGCGGGGGGTCAGGGAGCAGCAGGCAAACAGGATGAAACCAGGAGGTATGCAGTTGCTAGCAGCTACATCCTGTGGCGTCCTAGCATCTTCAGGTCTTTTCAATTTGGACATGTTGGCAGGGTATTTTAAAAAGCTATAACTACTGTAGTTTTCCAGTTTTCATTGCTGCTTTAGCAAACCACGCTGTCTTACTGGTGGTACTTTCTTCTGGCCACTGCACTGTAGATAATTCATTGGAAACAAGATTTACCCACAACTCAAAAGGTTAAACTCCCTCACCATGTTGGAGTGGTTTCTTTCTTTTTCTTTTCTTTTTTTTTTTTCCCTCTTTCCAGGTTTATATTGTCTCTAATACATGCATGCAACATTTAAAAATCAAAACTACAGTCAAAACCCCTCTTCTGAGCACATGAATGTTTCTCATTCTTTCCACCCTGAGCGAGCACTTTTCACTTTTTAGCTAGGGCTGTTATTTGGCTTGCAGATGAGGTTGAGAAATCCTTACAAATTCGGTTTGGGTTAAAAATTTGGTTTATTTATTTGGAATCCAAACTCCCTTGGAAATCCTTAAGTGCATTTGTGCACTTTTCTGTCTGTTTGTTTCAAAGAAGGAAATGTAACAATCTGAGTGATTTCCGTGTCCTATTCCTCATTCTTCTAGTGGTTGAAGCTGTGTAGCATTTTAACATATATATATATATTCACAAATATATTCATATAAACAGTATACATTTTGAATCAGTTATTTGTTAAAGAAAAGTATATTCAATGAAGATGAAATTTAAAAAAAAATAGAGTCTATCCTCCAGGGATTGAAATTTTTCCAATCTATCTGGTCTTTTCCTGTTGTGCAAAAATGACTCAGTGCTCTGAATGTCAAAAACAAAGGCAACAAACGATAGCACTTCATCATTTAAAGCAACATTGCAAAGAGAGAATATTTCCTGGGAGGGAGGTTTCCCATAAGCCAAACCTCCTAAGCCTCTAATGCTAGCACTTTTTGGCAGATGGGTAGGAAATAACGCATTCTTTGGCAGCCAAAATGAGAGAGGCCTATGGTGAAACTTTTTGAGACATGCCGTGGCCTTGTCAAAACTTTCACTGGAGCTCAAGAAAAGCATTTCTGTTGTGTTATTTGCAGTGCAGATGATGTCTGTGTAACAACATAATGGTTACTCACCTTTTTTTTTTTTTTTTAAATTTTGGCTGTGTTATCAAAAAACTTGAATACTGTGAGAAGAAGTGAATTTTCAGTTGATGAATCAGCATCTTGTTCCCATGGTGATAACACTAATTGAATATATCTATGAGGGCATGTATTAGTTAATGGAAAAAAATACAACACTAACAATACATAGCTGCAATGTGTACAATGGCTGATTTAATTAAATAAAATGTACAAGTGTTAAATGTGGCAAAAGTGATTTGTTCTTCTTTATCACTAGTTTGTATGATTTCAGGAGAATAAGAGATTAAAGTGCTAGATATGAAGACAACAGAAAGACACAAATTGTTTTCTTTAGTTGTTTCTATTTAACAACTTAATTTGCCATATGCCTATACTGTATTAGGCACCAGATAGAAAGACTTTGTCCCTGCCCTCAAGGAACTTTCATTGCTATTGTTACGTAAAAAGGAGACAAACAAGACTTACCTTTAGTTTTTTAATCCCTAGTAAACAGGAAATAAGAACCTGGGTACTTGGGGACAAGAGGGCGGGCTCCTGGGTTTGGCAGCACAGGCCACAGCCAGGCAGGCTTCCTTTTAGTTCTCTCCTTAAAGACAATGAGCCTTGGACCAGTGTTCAGCTCAGGAGTTCCATTTATCTTTCATGGCTAGAGAATTAGAAGTTAAATGGATATGTTAATATGAATAAAGACAGGGAGGGAATATGCAAAACTAAAACCAGTTGTTTTGGGAGGGTTTGTTTGCTTTTTGGAAATAGCCCTTTAGTGCTGCTATGATACTTATAATATTATAATATTTATACCGTAAAAACAAAAGAAAAAGACACAGTTTAGAAACTGAATGGGTTTTTTTTGAATCTTACCAAGTATGAGAAAAGGAGTTCACTGTCTGGTTAATCTGCCTGGTTGATTTACAGGAGCTTCAGAAAGAAAAATACCAATTAGGCTTGAAACTTTTCAAAGAAAACAGAGTCAAAGTTAAACAACAAAATCATTTCAAACTAGCAGTGTCTGTGTAACCATCCCTCTTCTTCTCATTTGTTTAATGTGCTGTGCTTTCTATTTACAGGAACTTTGGAGCTCCTTGCCTTGGGTTTGATTAGATCAAAGCATCAGAGAATAGCCAATGCCTTCTTGTGTTTAATAAATTGGTGCACAAACCCAATTTTGTTTAATGTACTTCAGTGACTAATATGCCCTTTTACAGAAATATATTTTAAATGGGAGGAACCCCCTCCATCCCCCCGCCGCCCAGACTGAGGGGTGGTTATACGCGTCTCATGGATAACATGCATTTGGCATAAAGAGGTGCCAATCACATAGAAGTGCATTGAAAAAGAATTGAATTGAATTTGAAATTAGGTTACTTCTGGGGCCATTCAATTTATATCAGCCTGGTGGGTCTGTGTGTGGGCAAGTAGACAAATACATGAATAAAACAGATAAAGAGAAAATAGACAAATATTTATGAGAACCAAAATCACTACAAGGTTTTCTTGAATAATGGGATAAAGATATCATGCTTGCTTTCATTATTCTATAAAGAAAAAGAAATTGTTTGAAAGTCTTTGTCTTTAGTTGTCACCCTCTGCTTAAACACTACACATTCCTTCCTTCAGTTAAGGTTTGCTTTCTCTTTCTGATCTCACTGAAGCTGGAATTACAATCTTAGAATGAATCACTCAAGTCAATATGCAATATGACTTAATTGCACTATAATAATAGACTATTTAAGAAATATAGTTTAAATACCTTAAGAAAAACTTCATTCTCAACTGATGCACACAAATTAAAATTTACCATTCCTTTGGACTCAGATTTCCTGGGAAAGACAAAAGTACTGTCTTGCTTTTAATTAGCTCCATGGTATAGAGTAAATGATATACATGAATATCCTTTGAATAGAGCTATTAGATATGGTAGGCAGAGACATCTGGCAGTGGCAGTTGTAGTAATTCAGTAGATATTACCGGAAGCATTCATCTGATAAGCCCTCAAAATATTTCAGTGGAGCAATATGACAAGATGGTTAAATATGTTATCTGGGAGTAAGACTTGGATTGGAAGCCTATCTATGTCAATACTTATTGTGTGACTTTAATTCCCATATCATTAAGATAGGAAATAATAATGCCTGCAGATCCATCTCATTCTACCAGGCACAAGGAAGGCAGCAAGTTTAGGCCTATTTGTCATCCTTTTAATCTAGAAGGGCCATGCTGGCCTGTGTGTCTTTGGAGTCCATTACTTATAGGCCCATCATTGAAATTCCCCACCTCTTTGGGAAGGAGCCAGTCTGGGGATGGGTGTTGAAGGCCTTAACTTATCCCTCGAGGTTAGAAAATCTAATCAACTGCTTCTTGTTAGGGAGCCACAGGGCATTCTTGTCTTTTAAGCCCTTTGATTCACTTCCATTCCAAGGGCAGACTCTTCAAGATTCCTTTCTTTATCTCAACAGTACCTTGTAACTCAGTTTTGGATTCCCTTTCTTTTTCAAAATTCACACACATGTACTATATTTTTGGGTTTTCTTTTTCCTGTCTACAGAATTGGATAAAGCCACCCAAACTCCTCTACTAAGTGGCTGTAATCCAATAGCAACAGGTCTAGCCCAGCTGCAGAGATGTGTACAGCCCTGGGCTTGTCGGGAGGTGGATGTGAGCACAACAGCTGTCTTTGTAGATATGCAGAAGCAACTGAACCATGATGCCAACATGAAATACACATTCTGCCAGTTTTTTATGGGTCTTGTTCAGAGCTAAGCCCCTCCTCTAGGCCATGATATATAGCATTACCTGGCTCTAGTATAGCAGCAGTTAATAGCAACCTACAGATCGTTAGTACCTTGCCTGAATCTTGCAAGTGATTTGTGAAAATGTGATGCCTTAGAAAACTAGCTCCCAACCATACCCTCTTACCCCAAACAGTAAGAGGGACAGTTTGGAGAGTCTGCTGTTCTAACAATCCAGTTAGTGCTTAGATTGGGTTTAATCCAAAAAACAAAGCCCTCTAGGTATTTCAAGCAGAAAGAGATTTAATGCAAGGAATTAGAAACTTACACAAATGATGGAAGAGCTAGCAAAACGAAGGCAGGGAACTTTCCGCTGCTGCTTTTGAAGAAATCCGTAAGTGCGGAAATCAGAGCCTCATGTGGCACCAAAGTGTATGTTTCTTAGAAGAATGCCTGAAAATGGCTGGCAAGAAATCTCCATCTGTCTTCTGTCAAAGTCCATGCACCTCACTCTAGCTGCCCCTGAAGAAGCAATTATTTTTCTTCTTTTTTGCCTTTCAAACCCTAGACAAATGCCTTTTGGTGGCAGAATCTAACACAAAAACCTACTGAAAAGGGATTCCGAGAAATACTGTTCTGAGGTATCTTCCCCAACATGCAGGCGAAAATGTAGAATAGGAAAGAAATGCTGTGCTGAGTTGGCAACAATTCACTGTAGAGGCTGAACCACAGAGTAATAATCCTCATAAATCCACTAATTTGGATATTAAAGATATATTAAGTTCCAGTGTAGATTGGGGCAAAGAGGATCATTCTGGCTCACATTTACTGAGTTCTTACTATTGCCAGTCACCACGCAAAGTGCATTTGAAACTCTTGTATAAAGTCTTTACCACAAACCTATGAGGTCGATACAGTCGAGGGGAGGTTGACTAACTTGCCCAAAGTTGTGCAGCTAGTAAATGGCAGAGCTGGGATAAGAACACAATTAACTGGCTCCAACAGCCAAGCATATTTCATCTCTGATAGATGCAATCCCCACACCTTAAATTTAACATCTTGCAGGCAGACAGATATTGAACAAATAATTTCACAATTAATTAAAAATTCATTTTCTTTTGGAGAAACACCTTTGATAAAGGAAACAGACCCTCCTTCAGAGCCTCTCCCATTTAGAATCTTATGCCAAATCTTCCCTGTTCCTCAAGCCACTTTTTCTTCCTCAGCTTCCTCATGCTCTGTATGTGCTCAAGCCTCTGTTTTACAAAAACCTCCATGTCAACAGTCATGAATTACCTCCATGCCTTCTCTATGTCTACCTCCAACACTGTTTATATCTACACATACCCTTAATACTCCTCACAGAGGGCTCCCTTGCTTCCTGGGCATGTGGCCTGGGTTCTGGTCTCACCCTCCCAAGCCCTCTGCAGCCTTTCTGAGTAGTGTTCTCTCTGATAACTCTCCACAAGATTTCTCCTTCAGTCTATAAACATTCTCAAATTTCTCCTAACATAGGAGGAAGAAAATATATATGTGTATATATCCTCCTGGCTTTGCATATCACCAACACTTTCTCTCGCTCTCTTTTGTTATTTTTTTCCTACATATACTTCCCCAGTTTCTCATTTCTCAATTTTCCTGTTGACTGACTTCTGTCTGCTACTACCAATCAACTGGAAATATAAGAACTCCCCTTTTATAAATTCTTTTTTAAGACGTACCAGGGATTGAACCCAGAATCTCATATGTGAGAAGCATGCGCTCAACCAGTGAGCTGTGCCTGGCTCCCCCCATTTTATAAATTCTTCAGTTGAACAAGAAAGAAAAAGATATTCCAGAAAGTACCAAAATTTAATATATTAGAACCTATGGGAAATGGCTTAAGTAGAGGTCAGAGGAAAACCAAAAGCCTTAAACTAGGGGTCATAATTCATATACCTAGAATGGTCCAGCAGAAAAATAATATGTGAATTGTCTGGGCATAGAAAATAAGAAATAGTGGGGCCTGTGGCAAACTCAAGAGTGCATGCCACATCTTATGTACATTTAGAAAAATATGAATTAATTTATTAATTAGAATAGAAAAACAGTAAAATTACTGAATGTATCTAAGAGCTGTCTTTTGAAATAATAGATATTATTATATATAGAATATATATAGATAAGCATATATTTATAGGTGAAAATAGTCACACTGACATTTTCAAGAGGTAAAAGAGAAACAGAAGTACACAAGGTTTGAAAAAGTCTGAGGAAATAATCAGAGAGGAAATAGAGAGTTATAAGAAAACATGATAGCTAATTTTATGTAAGTAATTATAGAAACCTGCATGAAAGATGATTTTTTTAAGAAAATGGAAGTTGCTAAAATTAACCACAGACTGATAGAAAAATGTAAACTCCAGTAACCATGGAAGAAATTGAGAAATTTACCAAAAGTTTATCCCCATAAAAAAGCACCAGACATGGGTGCTGTCACAGATAGATTTTTTTGAGCCTCAATAAACAGGGAATTACCATTTAAACCAAGACATGCCCCAAGAAAAAAAGAAAAGCTCCCAATTATTTTAAACAATGCATATATCATTGGTACCAAAACTGGATGAAATGCACCGCCAAATTCTCCAAATAACAACAACATAAAAAACCCATAGGTCCATTTCACTAAGGAACGGCTATGCAAAAACCATAAATAAAATATTGACAAATACAATCCAGCACACATTTTAAAAAATAATAAACTATGATTTAGTAGCTTCATTCCAAGAGGTAAAAATGGTTCATAACTAATAGCTATTAATATAATTATTTGATTGAGAGGCCAAAGGAGGAAAACAAGTTATGATTATGCTCATAGATGGCCAGAGGCATTTGGTAAAATTTATCATCCATTCCTGACTTTCGTATCCTTTTAGAAAATAGGAAAAATGTATTCCTTCTTAAAATGATCAAATTATATGTGTGTTGTACATGTGTATGCATAAATAGCACTTCCTTAACAACTGCTCAAATCCATTTATGTGAGGAGCATTTAAGAATTTACGCCCACTTTAGCACAGCTTTTTCAATAAATTGCAGTTGTAGAGAAAACCTTTTCACTGACTCCACCTCACAAGCTTTTCTCTTTTCTCACTCACATCACAGATTAGACCATTGCTTTTTCATTTGTATCTCAGCTTGTCGGCTCTTCTCTTTGTAAGGTGATATCAACTAGGGAATATTTATGAATCATCTCATTAATAAATTCATTAAATTTATTCACAAACAGCATGTGAAGAGTGAGAAAAAGAGAAAGAGAGAATGTGCAATAACTATAGAATTCTTTTATTTGCCACATATTATAATTTAGAAAGAAATTACTTTTAGGATGGAGTTCACAAATAATGTGATTTTGACCAAAATTTGTGCTTCACAGAAAGTAACTTTTGCATCATGCTTTTTTGCATTGTAATATTTTTTTTTTTAATGAATTGAGGGCACTAAGGAGGAAAAGTGTTCCTTATGTCAAAATTCATCTTGCTTAATGATGAACACCGGGAGCATTCCTATTTTAAAACCATGAACAAGAGAAGACAACAAAGTCCATTCTTTCCACTACTACCTAGCATTTACCTGGAAGTATAAACAATGGGAAAAAAAGAAATGAAGTATAAAGATTAGAGAAAAACAGCCAGAGAAGCGGCTGTGGCTCCAGCAATTGAGCTCCCATTTACCATATGGAGGACCCAGGTTCAATCCCTGCGCAACACGGCGGATCCATGCACCAAAAAGACAATGATGCAACCAGAGAGGGGGAAAAAAAACAACAAGCAAAAATGATTGACTTACACAAACGATATGTTTGTGAACCAGGAAATCCAGAGAAAATCAACTGATAGAAAAATTACTGTCAACAATTGGTCACTCTTTTCAAAATTTACATAAAAATCTATAACTTTCCTAAACACACACAAAAATCCTCCAAATTAAAAGTAAAAGGTATAAATTGTAATTATAACTTACAATGACAATAAAAGAGATTGAATGCCTAGTGAGAAATTTAGCAAGAAATGTGCAAGGCCTATTTAAATATGTTTAAAGATTTTACTTAAATAAATGGATGAACATGCCTTATCACACAATATTGCAAAGATATCAATTCTCCCTTAATTTATCTTTTAATATGATCACAACTAAAATGCTTATAGGATTTTATCTTAACTCGAGAGCTTACATTTTTTTAAGAAGTATGTGAAATTAATCAAGAAGATTCAGGGAGTAATAAAAAATAAAAGGAATATCATAATATGGCAGCACTACCAGATATTAAAATGTATTTTAAAGGAGTTTAGTACTAGTATAGCAATCTACAGCAAGAACAGTGGAATAGAATGGGAAATCTAGAGAGAGAAATTGATCCAAATGGAAATTTGGCATGTGATGAAAGTAGCATTTTAAATCAACCATAATGAGAGGATTACTCTATATAGCATTAGGGTAAATGTCTAGACATTTGGGGAAGGAAATAAAGCTAAATCCCTATTTGTTCCCCTCACCAAAATAAATTATAGATAGCTCAATTATTTTAATGTAATTTTTTTTTCAAAAATGAAACTGTAAAAGTAATTAAAGAAAGCAGGGACAATTAGTTTATGACTTTCAGTGAGGAAGAGCTTTGTAGGCAAGGGAAAAACCAGAAGCCTTGATAGAAAAAAAATTATATATTTATCTATATAAATAGTTAAAATTTCCATGTGGAAAAATATCATAAGCAAAATCAAAAGATAAATGGAAAAGTATAGCTTTGCTGATTGTCTAAAGAGATCTCGTATATCAACAACTTAATGTAAACAGTGGCAAAGAATATGAACAGGCTGTTCACACAGGCACACAAATTAATTCAAATGACTTTTTGCCTAAGAAAACAGCTCAATCTCACCTACAATTAAAGAAATTGTAAGTTTAAACAAAAAGATGCTATTTTTCCATCCCTCAATTTGGAAAAATTACAATTTTCATAAGACCAAGTGTTGCCCCCTATCATGGGAAAATGAGACAAGTATATATACCATTAGTGGGAATGACAAATAATATACAGAGGCAGTGCCTTGCAAAATTAAATATGTACAAATCATTAGATTCAACAGTTCTATCTTAAGGAATTTATTGATAGTCTCCATGCATAGGGAAAACATTGCATCTTCTCTTGAATACTAGTTTCACAACTGGAGACAAATTTTATATCTATAATAGGATGCATATAAAATGGAACAGTATATAGCTGTTATCTTCAAGATATGTCTTATATGAGTGAGTAAGGTATAGAGGAGGACATATGCCCACATTTGTGTAAAACAATATATATGTCGAAATGAATATATGACTCTATTGACAGTTGTTCCCCAGGTCTGCTGTGTAACTGGGTCTCACCGGGCACTATATAGCCACTGGCTGTGTTTAATTTCTTTCTTTTTTAAGCTACATACTGTTTTCATGAGAGAGAGAGGATCTATTATTATATAGCTGATTGAGCCCAAGTAGAAGCAGACCCTGGTAATGAGGCAATGTCAAGTGCATAACCAACAAGTTAATTCATTTTGTACAACTGGAGAGGTGAGCTAAACTTAGGACAAATGTTAAATGCTCAAAGAAAAACGACAATTCCTTATATGATTTCTATGAAAATAATTTTAGCTAATTGTAAATATCAATAATAAAAACATCTAGTTGTTTTAACATTCACCTCACATTCATTACAGAGACAATAAATACAGCACTTTGTAATATGCCTGGTGGGTCCTCAACAAATAAATTCTTCTTCTGATACTATCACTACTATGATTGTACATAAGAAAAAAATTCCTCACTGTGCCGCTAGATGGCAGCAGATGATCAGTTATTTGTCCAAAAGCTCCAGCTAGTGGCTGCTGCAATAGGGTAGAAATCTCCTTCCAGCTCAGGAACTTTGTGGCTGGAAAAATTGCTGACCTCAGTTTTGCCTGTAAAATGGGGCAACGGTGGGTGGACTTGACGACTCTAAGACCTTTGCCAGGTCTTACGTTCGAATAATGAACATTGTTAATAAAGTTTAATCATTAAACAAATAAACAGAAACGTAGATAATGTTTCATTGTTTTAAAACTAGCTAACATTATTGAGAGCTTCTTCAGAGCCAGATGCTGTTCTAAGCATTTTGCTTGTATAGTTATCTCCACCAGTCCCCTTTAAGATAAGCCCAATTATCGCTCCCATTTTGCAGATGAGGGCCAGAATATCAGTGCTGTGGTCCAGAAGCCACATTCATAACTGCTTCATTATACAAGGAATTATCAGTGCATGATACTAGGAACTATTATTCCAAATGTCTAATAAAATGTTAATAATTGCATCTGACTGTTTAATCCTTCTTAGAGAAAATGGCTTTCTTGGGAGCTTTTTGGGGAATATAATTACATAATTTAATCCTATACCTTGTTACTTAAGTAATATTTTGCTACTGTACATGCATTTTAATTGCATCCACTATAAGGGCCATTGATCTCTGCACTAATCTCCCACCTCCCCTCTCCTCACACTCCACAAGCCAGGCACACTTGGCTATTGGCACGTCCCCTCCACAGCCATGCTGCCGATGACGCCATTGCATTTCAAACAAGCTGATCTCTGCAATGGCCCTTCCCGATCCCCCATGGGAAACTTTCTTTTCGAAGAGACACCTCAAGTCTGGTCTCCCCATAAAGCTTTTCCTTGCGCTACAGGGAACTCTAAGGCGCTCTTTCTTGCACATCTCTACTTTAACAACAATTTTATTATAATATATTTATTTCTTTTGTCATTTTCCCAAATAGCTTTCAAATCTTTTAGATAAGGTACTCTCTCTATTTTCATCTTTCTACCCAGTGTCTAGCATAGTACTTGGCATACAGTAGATAATAATTATTCTTTGAAGGAACAAATGAAAGAATAAATGCAGGTTTTTCAAAATTTTGCTTTGAGAACTATTTTAGTTTGCCAAAAGACTGCCAGTGCAAAGTACCAGAAATCTGTTGGCTTTCATAATGGGGATTTATTTGGGGTAAAAGCTTACAGTTCCAAGGCCATGAAATGTCCAAACTGAGGCACCATCAGAGAGGCTTTCTCACCAAAGTCAGCTACTGGTGATCCTGGTGTTGTTACCATGTGGTGAAGCAAGATGACAGCCATCGCTGCAGAGGTTTCTGAGCAACCAGACAAAGGGCTTGTTTTTTACTGGGCCTTAGCTCTTTGAGGCTCTCAGAGGCTTCTGTTTTCCTACAGTCCTCTCTCTCACACTTATTTGCAGAATCAAATATGCCGGCTTTCTTTTCCTGTGTCTGCCTGTCCGTGTTTCTGTTTATATCAGATACACCGAGGAGGCAGTGACTCAGCCAGAGTCAAGCCTCATTGACTCAGTCCAATCCAAAGCCCTAAATCAATCTTATCAAGTAATCTAATCAAAGGCCCCTTAACTGAATTTAATGCAATCAAAGGTATCACACCCAGAGGAATAGATTAATTTACAAACATAATCTTTCTCTTTTTGGGATTCATAAAATAATCTCAGACTGACACAAGAACTTAGAACCAACATGCCTTTACATAGGATTTTTTTTCCTGCTAATGACTTTAACAGTTTTGAATGGCTTCAAATAATTCTCTGATCTTGAGTTAATTCTTACATAAATTGCAAGGATAATTCTTTGTTTTGTCATTGTTGTTTTTTTTTTTTAATAATTGTTCACAGGCATTATCTGATGCTGAAAACTTTATTAACACTCTCTAGGTTTAGGTACACACTGGTATGCTCAGTGATTCTGAGAAACAGACTTAGATCTTAATTGCCGGAAGTCAGGATTGCAAAACCAGTACAGTGGGGTGGTCCAGCATCTATTGGGGGACATAAGCAACTCATGTGATGGTGGAGAAATAGCTACTTACCAATTCTGAATAAGCCATTGAAGTTAGAATTATGTATTTTCCCTCTTACTAGTAATAGCTTGTCTACTTGAGGGGTCACTGATTTGAAAACATTCTTGCTGATTCTAAAACTAGGTTGTTTTTCCTCACAGGTGCTCAGGATTCAGGTCCGAGATTATGTCTGGAGGTAATCCTTTCAGGCATCTATGGTTTGGTTTTAAACCAAGTATTTGAATTTGTCTCCAACCTTTGGTGTTCTTTTGTCAAATGCCTTTCTAAAGTGGATGCCCTTTCTTTACCAAGATACATGGAATCAGTGCTCAAAATGTTTCTCCCTCCCACAATTTTCTACATGTAGAAATCTCTTTTGGTGTCCTTTCTCACTTCTGCTGTCCTTTAATCCCTTTGAAACACAAATTTCTCTCCCCTAGACTATAAAGATGAGGCTGCTTTGTCTAGCCTAAATTAAAACAATCTACATTAGAATCTGTTAGTCTCTTGAAATTCATTGCATCTCTCATCTTTCTTCATGCCAAAATTCTCAGCCAACATACCTACATAGGTGGAGAAGAGCTGGGAGGAATGGGAAACTATATAAGCAAAACTCGGGATGAGGGAACATGGGAGGTATATTCAGGGAATATGAATAGACCAGTTTCCCTGATGGAATAAGGTTAATTTGGGACAATAATGAGTGTGAAAATATTTTGTTAAAATCAGTTTGTGAAAAGTCTTAAAGACCAAGCTGTGGAGTTTGGACTTTATGGGATTGGACATGAACAACTACAAAAGGTATTTGATCAGGAAATCTCTGGGTAGGATGTATTTAAAGGGTACAGGCAAGAGACCTAGAAAGCAGTAGTGTGGTCTAGGAATGAGGTTCTAACAAATACTTACAAAAAAAAATACTGATGATGTCATCAAGATCAAACTTCTTGAAAGTAAGATTATTGAAAAATAGAAAGCAATTTACAAGGGATAGGGTTTACTGAAATTAAGTGGTAACTAGTATTTGAAAATGTGTTTAGACATGGGATTTGCACATAGTTGAAAATGCTAAATAGTGTTCCTGGTTTGTGAGGAAACTGTTATTTTTCAAAAGAGAAATGCATATATATATATGTATATATATATATATA
>JAQZBX010003599.1:0-64506 GCA_029593785.1 Cabassous unicinctus | reverse complement strand
AAAAAAAAAAAAAAAAAAAGAAAAATATAGAAGGCACGTGGACCACCAGGCCCTGCAAGCAGGTGAGTCACCAGGCCCCGCGAGCCACACAGCAAGATGATGACGTAACAGGAGAGTGACACAAGGGAGAGACAAGAAGAGACGAACCGAAAAAACAGGAACTAAAGTGGCACAGGTGGCACAGGTGGTAGGATGCCTCTCTTCCCCATCGGAGGTTCCTAGAATCAAATCCCAGTGAAGACAGGAGTAGAAGGATGAGAAGAGAGGGCAGGAAACGGATATAGCGTCGCCCAGCGAATAAACACAGAAAGAGCAAAAATGGGGGGAGGGTGATAAAAATGGGTAAAAGTAAATAAATAAATAAATAAATCCTTTAAAAAAATGTATAGGGGAGGAAGATAAGGACTATAGTTGGTAGTAATACTTTGACGATGCTCTTTCATGATTTGTCAACAAATGTTTCACAACAATGCAGGGTGTTTGTGGGGGAGGTGATGTGTGGGAGCCCTGTATAATGTTATGCATGTTTATTTTGTAAGTTCATGATGTTTACTGAACACTTATAGTTTATGTATATTCATGTATGAATGATATACTACAATAAATTGTTTTTTTAAAAAAAACCTATACTACATTACTCAAAGGGATGTTGCCAGTGTCTTTATGGGCTTTAAAAGGGCTATCTAAAAATGGACAATTCTAGGAGACTCAAAACATCACTATGGTCAAACAGTCAGAGTAGGGGTTTATGGAGTTTAGGTGATCGATGGAGGTTTAGCTCAGGTCCATCTCACAGTGGGTCCAGTGGGTCCCTGGACCCTTCTGTGATTATTTCCCCAGTTCCAAACACATAATTGGAATAAACATATTCAGTGTGACAGTTGAAGGTATTTTATGATTCCCAAAACCAGAAAGATGACGTTTTTTACCTAATCCATTCCTGCAAGTAAGAGACTGGCAGTTTGGTACTGTTTTTCAGTTCCAAAAATAGATTTTGGATTGTGTTCGTAAACTAGTCTGTTCCTATGTATTAGATACAGAGACTTCACTTTCACTTTATTAAATCAAGATTAGGGCTTTTACTTGACCACATCATTAGGGAGTGCAGGGTTGTGTCCCTACCCCCTTGGTGGAGATGAAGCAGACTCTCATACAGAAGCAAAAGCTTGGAAAAGGTGAAAGCATAGAGTTTAGTTTTGGAGGCTGGAGCCCCAGGTAGAAAGCCAAGCCATTGGCCTGATAGTTGAGCCTGGTTAGAAATGAGGCCCAGAGGAAGAGAGACGAGTCCTATGGCAGCCTACAGCTGAGATCAGAAGAAGCTAGGACGACAAAGCCTTAAGAGAAACCCTCACAGACATTGTCCACCATCTTGGTTCAACATGTGGCAACAGAGTTTGGGTGAGGAAGTACCTCTTATGGTACCTTGAGTTGGACTCTTTAGGGCTTGGTAACTGTAAGCTTCTACCACAAATAAGTATCCTTTATAAAAGACAACAGAGTTCTGGTACTTTACATCAGCACCCCTTTGGCTGACTAATACAGAGACCCGTTTGATTGGACTACATCAATGAGGCATGACTCAGGTTGAGTCTCTGCCCTCATATTGGGTCTTATATAAATGGACACACAGGAAAAGGGAGCTATTCCTTTTTTTGACCCTGCAATGTGAAAGGACAACGTGAGGAGTACTGGCAGACAAAGCTTAAGCATGAAGCCCTCAAGAGGCTGGGCCCACGGAGCAGTTCAAGGCTAAAGACCATATGTGGGATAGCTCACAGCATAACTTGGGAAAAAAGCACAGCAGCTGAGACTAAGAAAGGAGGCCCAGTAAGAGACAAACCCTATTCCTGTTTGCCCATGGCTCTGTTCAGCGAGATGAAAGATTGTGGAGGGGAAAGCAGAGACCTCGGCAGTGATCAGCGGCCATCTTGCTTCATGACATTGCAGGACCCTGACAAAACATCTCTGCTGATGCCTAGATTTGGACATTTAATGGATTCAGAACTATAAGCTTTTACTCCAAATAAAACCCCTTTGTAAAAGCTAACCCATTTCTGGTACTTTGCATCAGCAGCCCTGAGGCAAACCAAAACACCAGCAACTGGAAGAATCCCCATATTGGTTCCCTGGCTTGTGGAGTGAGAGTTATTGTGGTAGGACAAGCCAAGTGGAAAGCAATATAACTACCTCTACCTAGCAAAATAGTAAATCAAAAGTAATGCTGGATTCCTTGAGGGATTTCAGAGATCAGTGCTACTGTCAAGTACTTGGAGGATTCAGAGGTGGCAATTTTCACCACATTCCCATTCAACTCTTTTATTTGTCCTGTGCAGAAAACTGATGGATATTGGAGGATGACAGTGGATTATGGTATACTTAACCAGGTGATGACTCCAATTGCAGCTGCTCTTCCAAATGTGGTATCATTGCTTGAGCAAATCAATACATCCCCTGATACCTGTATATTCAGCTATTGACCTGGAAAATGCTTTTTCCTCAATGACTATTAGCAAGGACCACTAGAAACAGTTTGTTTTCAGCAGGCAAGACCAGAAATATACCTTCATTGTCCTATCTCAAGGGTATATCAACTCTCCAGCTCTACATCATAATAGATGAAAGGGACCTTGATCATCTCTCCCTCTGAAAAGACATCACTCTAGTCCATTATACTGATGATATCCTGTTGATTGGACATAGTGAGCAAGAAGTAACAACTACTCTATAAGAATTGGTAAAGCATTTGTGTGTCAAAAGATGGGAGTTAAATCCAACAAAAATACAAGATACTGCCAACTCAGTGAAATCCTTAGGTGTCCAGTGGTGTGAACATGTCAAGATATCCTTTTTAAGGTGAAGGGTAAGCTTTTGCATCTGGCCCTTCCTATGACCAAAAAAGAGGTACAAGGCTTAGTTGGTCTCTTTGGATTTTGAAGACAATATATACCTCATTTGGGTATGCTACTCCAGCACATTTACAAGTGACCAAAAAAGCTGCTAATTTTTGAGTGGGAACTGGAACAAGAGGAGACTCTGTGAACAAGAGGAGACTCTGCTGTGCAAGCTGCACTTGTGTCATATGATCCAGCAGATCCAATGGTGCTGAAAGTGTCAGTTGCTAATAGAAATGTCTGAAGCCTTTCACAGTTCCCTATAGAAGAATCATATGGAAGACCATTATTTATTTTGGAGCAAAGCCCTGCCATCCCCTGTACATAACTTCTCTCCTTTTGAGAAACAGCTTTTGGCCTGCTACTGGGCCTTAATAGAAACTAAATGCTTGACCATGGGTCACCAAGTTACCATGACAACTGAGTTGCCTATCATGAGCTGGATTTTGTCTGACCTGCCAAACTGTAAAGCTGTGTGTGCACAACAGCACTTCATTATAAAGTGGAAGTGGTACTTGAGCAGATCCTGAAAGGACAAGTAAGTTACATGAGGAAGTGGCCCACATGCCTATGGCCACCACTTCTTCCACATTACCTTTACTTTCACAGCCCACAGCTGTGGCCTCTTGGAAAATTCATTACAATCAGTTGACTGAGGAAGAGAAAACTCAGGTCCAGTTTAAAGATGGTTTTGCATGATATGCAGGTATCACTCAGAAATGGAGAGCAGCAACACTGCAGCCCTTCTCTTGGATGTCACTGAAAAACAGTGGTGAGAGGAGATCCTCCTTGACAGAACTTCAAGCAGTGCAACTGTTTGTTTATTTTGCTTGGAAGAAGAAATGGCCAGAGGTGTGATTTTTCATTGACTCATTCCCTGTTGCCAATGGTTTATCTGGTTAGTCAGGACTTGGAATAAACATGAATAGAAAATTGGTGACAAAGAGGTCTGAGGAAGAGATATGTGGATAGAACGTTCTGAAGTGATCAAGAAACATGAAGATATTTGTGCCCCACATGAATGCTCACCAGAGGGTGACTATAGCAGATTTTAATAATAAAGTGGCTAGGATGACCTGTTTTGTGGCTAGCACTCAGCCTCTTTCCCCAGCCACTCCTGTCATTGCCCAATGGACTCATGAACAAAGTGGCCATGGTGGTAGGGTTGGATGGTATGCATGGGCTCAGCAACATGGACTTCCCCTCGCCAAGGGTGACCTGGCTAAAGCCACTGCTGAGTGCCAATTTGCCAGTAGCAGACATCCACACTCAGACCCTGATAGAGCACCATTCCCCTAGGTAATCAGCCTGTTAACTGGTGGCAGGTTGGTTACATTGTACCACTTCCATTATGGAAGGGGCAGCAATTTGATCTAACTGATAGATATATATTCTAAATATGGGTTTGTCCTCCCTGCATGCAGTGTTTCTTCTAAAACTACCATTTGTGGACTTACTGAATGTCTTATACACTGCCATGGTATTCCACACAGCATTTCTTCTGATCAAGGAACCCATGTCACAGGAAATAATGTGCGAGAATGGGCACATGCTAATGGAATTTACTCGTCTTACCAAGCTCTTCATTAGTCTGAAGCATCTGGATTGATAGAATGGTGGAATGGCTTTTGAAGACTCAATTACAGCACCAACCTAGGCAATACCTTGCAGGCTGGAACAGTGTTCTCCTGGAAGCTGTGTATGCTCTAAATCAGCATCCAATCTATGGTTCTGGTTTTCCCATAACCAGGATTCACGGGTCAGGAATCAAGGGGTGGAAATGGGAGAGGCACCACTCACTATTACCCCTAGTGGTCCACTAGGAAAATTTTTACTTTCTGTCCCTGCAACATTAAGCTCTGCTGGTCTACAAGTCTTAATTCCCAAAGTAGGAGTGCTTCTATCAGGAAACACAATAATAATTCCATTGAACTGGAAGTTAAGACTGCTTTGTGGCCACTTATATTTCTCATGCCTCTGAATCAACAGATAAAGAAGGGAATTACTGAACTGGCTAGGGTGATTGATCCTATCAAGGGCAAATAGGACTGCAAATACACAATGAAGGTAAAGAAGAATTTGTCTGTAATATAGACAAATGGTAGAAGTAAGGTCATCTCTTAGTTCCCTGTGATTAAAATCAATGGAAAACTGCAACTATCCAATCCAGGCAGGAGTAATAATGGCCCAGAATCTTCAGTAATGAAGGTTTGGGTCACCCCACCAGGCAATGAACCGTGGAGAGCTGAGGTGCTTGGTGAGGGTAAAGGGAACACGAAATGGGTAGTGGAAGAAGTTAGTGATAAATACGAACTCTGACCACATGACCAGTTACAGAAATGAGAACTGTAATGGTCATGAATATGTTTTCTTGTTTTGTTATGACTATGTTTGCATATGTACATGAAACAAAAATCTTTGTTTTCTTCCCTATATTTTCCTCTTATCATACATTAGTTGAGTTTGTTTCATGTCATAGTATTTAAGGATATTCAGTATAAAAGTGAATATTACCCAAGGATTTGCACCCAGTTTTGGATGGATATACTGCATTTCTAGTTGTACACAGAAATATATATATATATATATATATATATATATACACACACACATATGTCTGCTATTGTTTTTATTAAATATGGTTTAAGGTGTATGGCTGCCAATTTGACAAGTGGTAGACTGTGATAGTTAGGCTAATATGTCAACTTGGCCAGGTAATTCTGCCCAGTTATTTGTTCAAGCAAGCACTGATCTAACTGTAATACAAGGGCATTTCATGGACTTAATCATCAGTGAATTGATTGCATAGATGGCTTTTTACCTCTACAAGCAACTGAGGATACTGCCTTCAGGAATGAGTGAAGTCTTATCCAATCAGTTGAAGGCCTTAAAAGGAGAAGTGATTTCAGCATTCAGGTAGATAATCCCCTTCTCTACCTGAGGAAGCCAGCATCTCCTGGGGAGCTCATTGTGGATCTTTATCTGAGTCCCTGGCTTGCAGTCTGCCCTACCGAATTTGGGCTTGTTCAAACCCATGGTTGCAAGAGACAATTTTACAATATCTCTTACTATTTATATCTCCTGTCAGTTCTGTTTCCGTAGAGAACCCTGACTAATACACTATGCTTACAGGCTTTAGAGCCAACATATTTTGCCTATGTTCTGTCTTTACCACCAACCATCTGCTGATTTTGGAGGAATATATATTTTTAAATTTTCTCTAAGCATCAGCCTCTTAATTTGTAAATAAAGATAATGATGATCCTTTACTTTGTGTTTACTGTGAAGATCAAGTGAGATGAATCCTGAAAAGAACTTAGCATAGTATCTGGCACATAATAATGGCTCCATAGAGTATTTTTTCTCTCATATTATTTATATTATACTTACTACTTTTTGTCTTTCAGGATCTGCCCTAACTTACCATATTTTATTTCAAATCAGCACTGCTTAATATTCTGATATATTTCAATAGCATAACTAAAATGGCTCAGAAGTTATTAAATACACCATCTCAAAAACATTTTTCATTCAGTGTATCAGAGGAACATATTTAATTTATACTATAGTCTAATGATAGCAATCCTAAGGAAAGTTCTACAGCCATACAGGTTTAATGATCCTTTTTCCTTCAGTGTTCTCTATTTCCAGTTAATCTAATTTTTTTTTAAAGTACATCTTCATAAAACAAGAAACTTTCTCATGTTTTACATATATTTATCCATTTTGGGGAATGATAATTGTAATCTTGAAAATCTTGTTCATTCCGACATGGTTTTACAATAATGCAAATATACTCCATGAGATTCAGTATGAAATAAATTTCATTTTCATTCAAAGTATTATTTTCATAGGCTGGCACTAAAAACCAAATTGATAGTGCTACATCTACATTTCTGGGTAGATGACAGTAAAACTTGAATTAATTTTTCAAGTTTATTTCATGAGACACTGTATGAAATGCTTTAATAAAGTCCAGATGTGCTGAATTACATCCACTGCATTGCAAACTACTCAATTTTTTTAGCATGCCCTTTCATACCTTCTGCTTGTCCAAGGTTTGCATCTAACAGAAAATATGTCTTGAAGGTAGATAACAAACAGACATTTTTAATGGTATTCTTCAATTTTGAGAAGAGGTGGTCAAGCACATTTTATCCTGATTCAAAATGATAATATCTTTACTTGAAAATAATGCAATAGATAATAACATACAACATAAGCCTTTACAAATTGAGTAGAAAGTTTTATGAACAGTAGACTTGTAAACACTATTTGCTTTTATTCTTTTAGGCTATTATAAAATGCAATATCCACAGTATCTCTTTTTATTTGAATGAAAATAAAAACTCTATAAGCTTGGGATGAATGTGTAATTTTATCATATTGACTCAAAGGCAATCAAATAGCTATTCTGGGGTAAGAGGTTTAATAAACTAAAGAATACATACATCGTTATTACTTATTAAAAGTTTTGTCTTTTGCATAGGCATGACTCAAACTTATTTTGTTACTCACAAATAACATGAGGGGAAACTTCCAAAAATGGTTAACTTTATTTGTTGCCCCCTCCCAAAATGTATTTTCTCCTCAGGTTATAGCATTTACATTCTTGTAGGAAATGTATAGTGTGAAGTATCTTTAGTGATCTCCATTAATGTATATGATTTGGTATACCTGTAAATTACTTGAATAAAATTGATAAAAATATTATCAACTCCTCACTACCAAGGCAGTGGGGAAACATTTGCATAACAATGGACGTATAAGTATATTAACTTATCTGAAAGCTACACTAAAGACTCTTTGAGTCAGGCTCTGAAGAAACTAAAAGGACAAAGAGTATCTAAAATTCTTGAAAAATTTGAAGCAAAATGGCAAGGTCAAAGAAGAATTAAGACAACTGTATTTATATAGAAATAATGAAATACAAAATACTATATTGCATTTACCTATATGTATTTTTTACATAACATTATGGCAGTGGAACCCAAGGATAGAATGTGTGGATTCTATATTATTCAATTCAGTATCAATATTTTAATGAGATACACACACACAAACAAACCCATATACAAACATATTAACTGATAATTTCACTATAAATACCCCAAGAGTCTGTAAATCATATAATCTTCTTGTCAACATTGCATCAATTGAGCATGTTATATCAATATTATATCTGCTGATTGCAATCACTTGCATGTCAGGAGTGGGGTCAGAGATCCTGCTAAGGCTTAATACACAGGAACTCATATAGTAGGGAATCATGCACCTGACCCATTTATCCAAAATTTCTATAATCAGTGAGAAGGGGAATAATTAGACCCATTCACTTTTACAATCATAAAATTTTAGGCATCTATAGTAATATTTCTGAAAATGTGAAATGTAAAACAACTTCCTCAGAAACTCTTAAATATCTGGGTTCTGTCCAACAATTTGCATTAAGAAAGCCAAATAATTAATACGCACGTGTTCATTTTAACCAAGCAGGAATTAAAACGATTCCTATACAAAGAAGCTGTGAAGGGGAATTGTCATCAATTCCTCTGTAAAAATTTTTTGAACAAATCAATTTTATTTATACATATTAATAAAGCATGTAATTCATCCAAAGTGTACAATCAATGGTATTAGGTATTATCATATAGTTGTGCCATCATCACTTCAATAATTATTAGAGCATCTTTAAAAATAACTTTTCAAAAGTGCTTTCTTGTGTAAGGCAACATTTTCTATTTAATAAAACTCGTTTTCTTTTGTAACTAGGCTTTGAGAAACTGAATCAAATTCAATTTTCATTAATTTCATTGGTATGAAAATCCCTGTTCTATTTTTAAACAAAATTAAGATGTTCCTTTATATCCTTGTGTGAGTAGGTGGTATATACATATTTTATACTCAAACATGAATGCTTGGTAGGTTGAAGAGTTTCAATAAGAAATTATTGTCAGCAGGAAGGCAGTACACGTTCTTAAGCTGGAGAGTAACGCAAGCATCTGTTTAGTATTTGCAGAATATCCTGTTTGCATCTATGAGAAGAACCAATTGCAACAGGAGAGCTTAGAGGAAAGGACATCTCATTTTTAAAAGGTGCTTAATAATTCAACATTAGATGCAAAAGTATCTCATTAACTGGCCTTAAAAATGGAAAAGAGATGGGGGGAGGAGGAGGGAGAGAAAGTCACAAAGAAACAACAACAACAAAGAAAAGAAAAAAAATAAATGGATATGGTGTGGTAACCAAAGAGATGGAGGAGTTAGTGGTAATCGTAAAGGCGGGCGTGGGGCGGCTATTCAAAAGATTCTAAGACTGCAGCTCTGTGGGGCTAGGACATATCTGAAAATATCTCCATAAGTGAAAGGAAGAATTACTATGCTTTGACTTATTTTTTTAATATACCTAGAAGAACTGAAAGCAAGGATGAGAACAGGCATTTGTACACCAATGTTCAAAGTGACATTGGTCACAATTACCAAAAGATGGACATGACCCAAGTGTCCATCAACCAAAGAATGTTTAAATATAATGTGGTATAGTCATACAATGGAATATTATTCAGCTGTAAGAAACAATGAAGTCCTGATGCATGCGACAACATGGAAAAAGCTGGAAGGTATTATGCTGAGTGAAACAAGCCAAACACAAAAGGATAAATATTGTATGCTCTCACTAAAATGAACTAATTACAATAAGCTAACTCATGGGGTTAGAGTCTAGAGTGTAGGTTGCTAGGGAATAGAATGGGGGTGGAGAATAGGGAGCTGATGCTTAATGTGCACAGAATTTCTATTTGGGTTGATTGTGAATGTTTGGAAATGTATAAAGGTGTTGGTGGCTTGTTATGGTGGGTGTGATTTACAGCATGAATTGTGTGTGTGAGTGTGGTTGATGGGGGAAAGTTTTGGTTGTGTATTTTATGAGAAGGAAAGCTAGAGAATAAAACAGGAACTGAATTTCACAGTGAACTCCGTGGTGGATGATGACTGTGGTAAGTAACACAAATATAAGAATGTTATCTCAAGAACTATAACAAATGTACATCACCATTACAAGGTGCTAATAATAGAGTAATATATGGGAAAAATACCACTGTATTAGTCAGCCAAAGGGGTGCTGATGCAAAATACCAGAAATCAGTGGGTCTTTATAAAGGGTATTTATTTGGGGTAGAAGCTTACAGTTACCAGGCCATAAAGCATAAGTTTCTTCCTTCACCAAAGTCTGTTGCCACGTGTTGGAGCAAGGCTCCATTTCTCTTCTGGCTCAACTCCTCTGTTTCCTCCACAAGGTCAGCTGTAGACTATGAGGCACTCTAGGCTTTGCCTCTCTCCACAAGGCCAGCTTTGAACCATCAGACAAATGTCTTGTCTCTTTTCCTGTAGCCTTCTCTCCTTCCTCATGACCAAGGTATGTGTGCTTATCTCCCCTGGGCATTAACATTCAGCATCAGAACTCCAACATCAAAACTACTCCAACTCTGTCTTTTGCCATGTCTTTTTATATTTGAAACCCCACCCACCAAGGGGCAGGGCCCAACACACTACTGATGTGGTCCAGTCAACGCCCTAATCATAACTTAATCATTCCCAGATTAACAGACCAATTCACAAGCATAATCCAATATCTATTTTTGGAATTCATAACTACATCAAACTGCCAAACTGCTACAACCCCTAATGCAAATTATAGATTAACAGCTAACAATAAAATTTTAACTTCTTTTGATCAGTTGGGGAATGGTGCCACGCCAGGGTGCCAACAGTGGAGGGGTGTACAGGGATGTTGTATTTTTTACATGAGTTTTATGTAGGCCTATAACTTCTTTAACTTAAAAAAAATTACAATAAATAAAAAAAATATTATGCTAAGTGAAAGAAACCAGACACAAAGTACTATATATGCTATAACTCCATTTGTATAAAATGTAAATATAAATAAATCTATAAATACAGAATTAGATTAGTGGTTATGTAGGGCTTGGGAAGAATAGATGGATTGAGAAGGGACTGCTCAAGGATATAGGGTTTTTCTTTTTGGAGTGATGAAAATGTTATAGAATTGATTGTGGTGATAAATGAACAACTCCATGATTATACTAAAAGCCATTGATTATATACTTTGGATGGATTTTATGGTATGTGAATATATCTCAATAAAACTGCTTAAAAATTTATCCTCTAATCCTTTAACTCAGACTTTGATAAGAATAAGAAATTTGTTCTCAGCTTTTCCCTTGGCTTGACTTATAGAAACTGTAATTAATTCAAAGAAGATAAAGTTCACTTTTTTGGAGTTTTAATGCTAAAAGATGGGCTTACAAAATTGGAAGGCAGGAACTAGAATACAATTCATAATATTAAGTTTACCTTATTAATATTAAAGTTCTAAAAGGTACAAAATGTTCAAATTATTTTGAAATATTGTTTAATCTGTACATATACAATACACATTTTCACTTATGTATTTGTATTTAAAAATTTGGATCCATTTTACTTTAGCTAATGATTTTAAGCATATACCACAAAATATTACAAGACATAAAAATCATGTAAATCCAGTAATTATATGGAGACATTATTTTGTCTCGCTATAATTTGGCATTTTAAAATTAGGATTTGAAGGACCATGATTCTATTAGAGCACCATTTTTTCGTTTTTCACATTTAACAAACAGAAAAATGGTAAATTGTAGATCCCACCTTCTTTGCAATGTGTGCAATGTTTTACAAAATATTTATAGAATTAATAAGATAATTTCTTCATTTAACACCACTAAAATGAATTAAATGTTAGGGAGGCTTTTTTGTTTACTAGAGAAATTTCATGGGCTATAGACTTTCAATATTATGCTATTTCCATATTCTTTTAAAGGTTTTTCAGATAGGATTTTGTACAGTAAATATTGTACTTCTCACATTTTTATGTTCTAGATAAAAATAACATGAAAATTGTCTTACATGGTCTCTTCAAGGGTTTAAAACATTTCTTTAATTTTTCCACAAGCCTTCTGGGAGGTTCAAGGAGCTTATTCAAGGCTTTGAAATTATTCACACAAGTCACTTATTACTTCCTTTGCTAAAGGATGCTAAGATTCTTCCCCTTTCTCTTTTGATTGCTTCTTTTCCTCCTTTTTTGATTATTCCCTTGTTGGACAATTTTTCATGCTGCTAAGAAATATAAGGCTATTTTATCACAGAAGAATATGCATAATGATATAAAACATATTTCAGTTTATTTAGCCTTTTCTGGGATAAAGTCCAATTACATCTTTTAAAGTATGCCCTAGTTGGTATTATGCCTGCATTGAACTTTCAAGATATGTTTTATGATAAAGAGCCATTTAAATAATGTATCTTGGTATGCACCAGTTTTAAAGTACTGTTTTAGTTACTATATTCTTTTGCCAATTAGTCTTCACTGCATAATCTGTGTGTACATATAAACAGCATACATATAAAAATCACATTAGGCAAATGAGCACTTTGCAAATACAATTTTTTTACCAGTGTTTTTATTAGATGTAATTGCTCATTATATTTAGATGGCAATAAAATAATTTAAACTGACCGTTGAGGTAAACTTTATTATTTTTCTAATTTGCATATGCAATTAATCAATTTTTTACTCTATTAAAAAACCCACATGTTTTTATTGATTTTATGGATGCATAAATTCAATAAAACGTAAATATAACAACTTTCTAACTTTAATGTTAAAGCTTGGATATTTTATACTAACCACATATATAACATACCAGTTTTCACAAGGACAGGTTTTAAAGTCAAGCAAGTAATAGTTCAAGAATTTACGTGAGTCTTCTCTTTTGGTTTAAATGTATCTCTCAGAGAATGGATTAAGTGGAATATGTGTCTTTCCCTTACTTTAATTCAACCAGTTTCTCTTTTATCTTGCTCAAATCATATTTCTTTCTATTAGAAAAAAGTTGCCTTCTTCCTGTTTATTTATTTGCAAGTCCGTCTTGGTGATTTTTGGTAATGCATAATCGATCTTATCCTCATAGGACTTTAGAAATGGGATTCAGAGTAAGGAGATCTTGTTGATCAAAGCAAAAGAATGAAGAGAGTTTAGTTAGTTATTTATAGATTGGTAAAACAAAATGAAATTTTATTTATAACTAAATAATTCAGGACTTTTATATGATATTGACTGTTTGGAATTCAGATGGGAAAATTGAATCTATGTATATTTATGTGTTCTTCGTTTAGTTAGGATGATAAATTTTGTGACAATTGGCTATAGACTTAGAAGAAAACTAACTAATTATTTTGAAAACACATGCAAAACCATTTAACAGCCTGTAGTGAGGAGCGGAGAGAATAAACAGAGTTACCCTTTGGGGGCATCCTATTTTACTCGAAATTAAGGAGACTAAATAGAATAGTTTGATAAATTTTATTGCTTAACTCTTAGTAAATGAATAAAGTAATGTCAGTCTTAGTTTGAAAAACTCATGGTGCTACTCTACCCAAATTAAACATATGCCTTTCAACAAGAGGACTTATTCAAGATGGCATCATTGTAGGTGGGTAATCTCCAGCGCTTTCTCAAAAAACAACTGAGAAGGGGCAAAATCCTGCCTGAGTGAACTGTTTTGAGAACCCACAGAGCAGGAGTCTTCAGGGCATCCATCTGGAGGGAACTGGACAAAGAGATAGATAGCCAAAGGGAAAACTGAGTTGCTTGCCCCTGTGGCTGGAAATGGTGGGTAGCTAACCCCCACCCTCAAGGTGGATAGCCTCCATGAGCCCCCTGACTCTCATCAGCCAGCAAATGGGAGGGAGCATTCTCTGGGAAGAGGAGGGTTCTGGCAAAGGGTAGGGAGTGGTTTTCTTTCCATGGGTTCAGACACCTGATCCCCCTTTGAAATTTGAAGAGGATACCAGCCAAAACTGAGGTGGCCCTGGGGAGAGGGGAAAGGGGAATCTGCTTACTAGTCTGGCAGCTGAAAACTATTAAAATTCCAACTACCCTAAGAAACATGAGCAGTAGGAAGAGCTCAATAAGCTTTCAAAAGCCTATTTAGTATTCCCTGGGAGGAAGAGGGGTCTGGAAGAGGGTTGAGAGCGGTTTCTTTGCAGTGAGTTTGGTCAGCTGAGGTTGAATCTCTGAACCTCAGAACAGATGACTAGGAGAGGGGAGGAGGGTCCATTCAGACAGGCTGTCATACCCAGCCACCCTGGGAGATAAAGCAATTAGAATAGAGATACTCTGTCAAACTGCTAAGATTCTAACCTGCTCAAGAAAAAGTGGGCAGATAGCTTTCTGAAAGACTAACTGACTTAAGGGAAAATTTAGCTCAGTGGAGGAATTCCTGCCTTGAATATGCAAGGTCCCTGGTTTGATTCCTGGCTCTTCTTAGAGAAGTGGTCCACTAGGGTATCAGACATCTAGCTGATATTTTATGACAGGGAAAATATAGACATTCTTTTTGTAATAGCTTTTTGTGGATCTCTTATTTTTCTAAAAAAAAAAAAATGTTCCTTTTTAATTTTAACTTAATTTACTTGCTAAAATCTGGTTCAAAACCTGCAGAGGTCAGGCTGCAGGGTACTTGATTGATGAAAACCAGCAGCCTGAGAAGCTACTTAGTGGTCTAAGAGAAAGGCTGTTTTTCCTTGTTGTTGGTTTTTTTTCTTTGTTTGTTTATTGTACTTTTTTTTTCATCTTCTCTCTCTTTCTCCTTTTTTTTTAAATTAGGAGCTGCTGTCTTGTTTCTTGTACTTCCCATTAATTTCTTTCCCTTTTATTTTATCATTTATCAATTTTATCTACCTATGCAATTTCTGTTCTTTCCTTCATTCTTCTATCTTCTGTTTTCTGTTGTTGTTCTTTCATTCCACTTCTTTTTATTGGGTCTTCAATATTTTTTGTTTTTATTTCTCTCTCCTTTTTTCTCTGTTTTCTTTCTTTTTTATTTTTCATTCTTTTTCTCTTTTCTTTTCTCTTTCCCTCTCTTCTAATCACTCTGGCCTTTTCACTCATTCTATATATTTTTCCCTGTTCTGTTTCTTATTTCATTGTTTCTATTCCACCTTTTTATTCTTATTCCTGTGCACTTCTTACTCAAGTTAATTGGTCTTATACGGTTCCTCTTCTACCTTTTACTACAATTATTATTATTATCCTTTTTCTGTTTGTGCATTTTTCCCTTTCTCTGGTCTTAATTTTTTCAAGGGAACTTGGACAATAGCAAGGAAATAGAATAAGAGGAATGAAGTGTCAAAGTGAAAACTTACCACACACACACACAACAACAGCAACAACAAAATAAAACCCTAAAGTAGAAAGAGAAGCTAATAAACTGAATAAACCCATTAAGATAAACTGATGCCTAGACACCAAGAAAAAATTACAACCCATACTAAGAAACAGGATGACATGGCCCAGCCCAACGAAGAAACTAAAAACAGGAGGAGATACAGAACATGGAGCAACTAAACAGAGATGTCCAAAGAAATATCATGAATCAACTTACTGAAGTGAAGGATATTAAGGATATTAAGAAGATACTGGGAGAACACACTGAAGAAATTGCAAACTTACATAAAAAGATTATGGATATAATGATGATGAATGGCACAATACAGGAAATCAAAAATACCCTGGAAACACATAACAGCAGATTTGAACAAGCAGAGGAAAGAATCAGTGATGTGGAAAATAGTACAGCTAAAATCAAACAGATAATAGAAGAGATAAATAAAAAAATATAAACACACAAGCATATGCATTTTAGGCATCCCAGAGGGAGAAGAGAAAGGAAAGGGGACAGAAGGTGTTTTGGAGGAAATTATGGCCAAAAACTTCCTAACCCTATTGACAGACATGGACGTACATGTTCAGAAAGCACAGCACACCCCGAACAGTATAAATCCTAACAGGCTGACTCCAAGACATATATTTGTCAAATTGTCCAATGCTCAAGACAAAGAGAATATTGAAAGCAGCAAGAAAAAAGAGATCCATCATACACAAGGGAAGCTCGATAAGATTAAGTGCTGATTTCTAATCTGAAACCATGGAGGCAAGAAGGCAGTGGTATGACATAGTTATGGGGCTAAAAGAAAAAACTTCCAGCCATAAATTCTCTATCCAGCAAAGCTGGGTTTCAATAATGAGGGACAGTTCAAAATATTCACAATTAAACAGAAATTAAGAGAGTTTGTCAATAAGAAACCTGCCTTTCAAGAAATACTAAAGAAAGTTCTGCAGATTGAAAGAAAACAACAGGAAGAGAGTGTAAAAACAAATAAAAAGATAAAAAGAGAAATGAAAACAACATGTGGCATGCATAAACCTAAAGAAAATAT
This sequence comes from Cabassous unicinctus, assembly GCA_029593785.1. Taxonomy (NCBI): domain Eukaryota; kingdom Metazoa; phylum Chordata; class Mammalia; order Cingulata; family Chlamyphoridae; genus Cabassous; species Cabassous unicinctus. The sequence continues at coordinate 48,277 of JAQZBX010003599.1, read as the reverse complement.
GGCTAATGTAAATAATTCCTTGACAGTAATAACATTGAATGTTAATGGATTAAACTCTTCAGTCAAGAAACACAGAGTGGTAGAATGGATAAAGAAATATTGTTCATCTATATGCTATCTACAAGGAACTCACCTTATACCCAGGGACCCAAGGAGGCTGAAAGTGAACCTTTGGAAAACAATTTTACATGCAAACAATAGCCAAAAAAGGTCAGGAGTAGCTATATTAATATTGGACAAAATAGATTTTAAATGCAAGAGCCAAAGAAGGACACAATATACTAATAAAAGGGATAATTTATCAAGAAGAAAGAACAATCATAAACATTTAGACACCCAAACAGATCACTTCAAAATACATGAAAGAAACCTGGGAAAACTAAGTAGAGAAATAGATGCCTCTACACTTATAGTGGGGGACTTTAATACACCATTATCATCATTAGACAGAACATTTTGACAGAGAATCGATATAGAAACAAAGACCTTGAATAATACGTTAGAGGAACTGGAGCTAATAACCATATACAGAACATTACACCCAAATATAGCAGAATATACATTCTTGTCAATTGAACATGGCTCCTTCTCCAGATAGACCACATGCTAAGCCATAGAACACCCTCAATGAATTCCAAGAGATTGAAATAATTTCTCTGACCACAATGGAATGAATCTGGAAATCAGCGGGGAGCAGAGAAGCAGATTAGGCACAAAGATATGGAAGTTAAACAACACAATTTAAGTCAATAAGTGGTTCAAGGAGGAAATTGCAAAAGAAATCAGTAACTACCTTGAAATGAATGAGAATGAAAACACAATGTATCAAAACCTATGGGATGCAGCAAAAGCTGTCCTGAGGGGGAAATTCATAGCTATAAATGCCTCTATTAAAAAAGAAGAAAGTGCTATAATCAAAGACCTAACTGCATACGGAGGAATTATATAAAGAACAACAAACTAAACCCAACGGAAGTAGAAAGAAGGAAACAACAAAGGTTCAGGCAAAGGTAAATGAAATTGAAATAAGAAAGCATGAGAAAAAATAAACTAAACCAAAAGCTGGGTCTTTGGGAAGATCAATAAAATTGACAAATCCTTAGCTAGGCTAACAAAGAAAAAAAAAGAGAAGATGCAAATATATAAAATAAGAAAGAAGGGAGGGGATATCACCAGTGACTCCACAGAAATAAAGACTACCATAAGAGGATACTTTGAAAAATTGTATGCCAACAAGAGAGATAATTGAGAAGTAATGGACAAATTCCTAGAAACACACAAACAGACTACATTGACAAAAGAAGAAATTGATGAACTCAACAGACCAATCTCAAGCAACAAGATAGAATTAGCCATCAAAAACCTTCCAACTAAGAAGAGCCCAGGACCAGATGGCTTCACAGGCAAATTCTACAAAACATTCTGGAAAGAACTAACACCAACCCTGCTTAAACTCTTCCAAAATATAGGAGTGGAAGCAATATTGTCTAATTCATTCTGATACCAACATCACCCTAATAAAAGCCAAATAAAGATTCCACGAGAATGGAAAACTATAGACAAATCTCTGTAATGAACCTAGATGCTAAAATCTTCAAAAAAGTACTTGCTAATTGTATTCAACAGCACATTAAATGAATTATACACCATGGCCAAGTGGATTTCATCCCTGGTACACAAGGATGGTTCGACATAAGAAAATCAAATTATGTAGTATACCACATAAACAGATTGAAAGAAAAAAATCACATGATCATTTCTCTATAGATGCAGAAAAAGAATTTGACAAAATACATCACCCTTTCCTGATAATAACACCACAAAAGATAGGAATAGAAGGAAATTTTCTCAACATGATAAAGAGTATATATGAAAAACCCACAGGTAACAGCATATTCAATGGTGAAATCCTAAAAGCTTTCCCTCTAAGATCTGGAAGAAGACATGGATGTGCACTGTAACTGCTCTTATTTAAAATTGTGTTAGAAGTTTTTGCTTGAGCACTTAGGCAAGAAAAAGATATAAAAGACATCCAAATTGGAAAGGAGGAGGTAAAAATTTCACTATTTGCTGAGGATATGATTCTATACGTCGAAAGCCCTGAAAATTTTACATCAAAGCTTCTAGAGCTTATAAATGAGTTCAGTAAAGTCACAGGTTATAAGATTAATGTGCAAAAATCAGTAGCATTTCTGTACACCAATAATGAGCAAAATGAGGAGGAAATAAAGAAAAATATCCCATTTACAATAGCAACCAAATGAATCAAATACCTAGGAATAAATTTAAGTAAAGATGTAAATGACTTGTATGCAGAAAACTACCCAACACTGTTAAAGGAAATTAAAGAAGACCTAACTAAATACATGGAAGAACATTCCTTGTTCATGGATAGGAAGACTAAACATCATTAAGATGTCTATCCTACACAAACTGATTTACAGATTTAATGCAAACCCAATAAAAATTACCACAACATTTTTTACTGAATTGGAAAAGCTAACTGTGAAATTTATCTGGAAGGGCAAGATGCCCCAAATGGCCAAAGACATAATGAAAAAGAAAAATGATATCAGAGGAATCTCACTACCTGACTTTAAAACATACTAAAAAGCTACAGTGGTTAAAACTGCATGGTACTTGTACAAAGATAGACATAATGACCAATGGAACTGAACTGAGAGTTCTGATACTGGTTCTCGCATATGCAGTGAACTGATATTCTATTAAGATGCCAAGCCCATTCAACTGGGGAGAGAATGGCCTTTTCAACAAATGGTGGTGGGAAGCTGGATATCCATAACCAAAAGAATGAGAGAGGAATACCATCTCACATCTTAAATAAAATTTAACTCAAGATGGATCAAAGACCATAAAGATCTTGGAAGATAGTGTAAGGGAGCATCTACAGGATCTTGTTTAGAAATGGTTTCATGAACTTTACACCCAAAGTATGAGCAAAAAACGAAAAAGTAGATTAATGTGACCTCTTCAGAAAATACGGCAGGGGAGGGTTACTGGTTTAGAGTGTTGTATGTGAGGGGCATTCAGGACAGGGCACACCTGGGCAGGCTTCTGGTGGGTGTGTGAGGGTTCATCTTGTCATACTGTGTTGTATCATTGGGTGGAGATCCACATAATGAGCAGGAAGGTGTTGGACTCCCATCCTGAGGAGTCCTGTTATGGTCTCAAATACAGGGGTGGGAATCTCTTGAAAGCATAGGCGGTGCCTAATAGAGGAGAACAGACCAGTATGTCAAGCCCTCAATGTTGTTGAGAGTAACTATGAATCTTGTTCTTTAAGGAGTGAAGTCTGATGGTTGCCATGGGACCTGAGGGTAAGGGGAGGGAGGAAGAGATTAGATGGAACATGGGGCTATTTGGGGGTGATGGAAGTGTTCTACATGATTTTGCAATAATGGATACAAGCCATGTTAAATTTCATCAAAATTTATAAAAGTGTATGGTTCAAATGTAAACCATAATGTAAACCATTGATGGGTGTTAGTAGCTATGTTTCAATATTTGTACATCAATTGTAACAAAAGTATCATCCACATATAAAATATTATCATTAGGGGAAAGGGGAAAAGGAGGATGATGTTGGTTATATGGGAATCTGCTCTATTCTGTACCTGACTTTTCTGTAATCTAAAACTTCTTTGAAGACAAAATGGAAAAGTAAGATATTGGGGGAATAAATGGAAGAAAATGTCACTGTACATACAGGACAACAGATTTTACAGTTATGAAAGACAACGTCAAAAAAAATTTTATTTTTTCATTAATTTTTATTATTCCAATTTTTAAAAATATTTTTGTTGTTTAAATTTTTGGTATCTTATTTCTTATATTTAACTATCCTTATTTCATTTTCTTATTAATTGTATTTGGTTATTGTGTTGACTTCATTTTTGAAGAAGTTTGGATCACAGAAGGGTTGCAACTGTGACAGGGAAGGATCATTGGTGTGGGGTGTCAGTGATGGGGCATACATGGGAGGAGGTTTACCTGGGATATACACATAAGGCATATAAATATGCTCAAGTGTTCATGAGGAATTTTCATGGTGGGTGGAGATTCACACAATAACCGAAAGAATATTGAATTCCCATCCTCGGGAGCTCTGCCACATTCTCTAAATGAACAGCAAGAATCCCTTGATTACAGGGGCAATGACTAGTGAAGGAGGATGGTCCACTGACAGGCCCTTGATATTGATGACTGTAATTATGAACCTTTACTTTTGAAATGGAAACTTAGCCTAGTATTATAGGATGCCTAAGAGTTATCTCCTGAGGGAAAAACAGGTATAATATGGGGGGCATTTTCGGGACTTGGGAATTGTCCTGAATGACATTGCAACAACAGATACAGGCCATTGTATATTGTATATCTTGTCATAACTTGCAAGATTGGATGGGCGGGAGAGAGTGTAAACTACAATGTAAACTATAATCCATGCTCCAGAATGTGTTCATCAATTGTAATGAATGTACCACACTAATGAAGGATGTTGTTGATGTGGGAAAATGTGGGAGGTGTAGGAAGCAGGCCATATGGCAAACCCCTTTATTTTTTATGTAACATTTATGTAATCTAAGTATCTTAATAAAAAATAAAATATAAAAAAGAGGACTTATTTACTATTGGATTCAAGGATATCTCATTACTTATGTATTTTACCGTAATGAATAATTTTTCTGGATGCACATAATCTGTAGCAGGTATTTTCAAGTCCAATAATCTGTTAAAAATCCATCAGACACAGTTAAAACCTGAGTTATCCATTAGTTCAAAGTTGCTCATAAACAAGATGAAAGCTCTATCAAAAATTGTTTGTAGAAGAAATATCATAATTTTATTATTATTAGGTCGCATATATTATTAAATCAATCTGACATCAGACAAACAAAAACAAGCTAGAGTGTAAGATTCCAAGCTGTGATTTCTGTATTACCTTCTGACCTCTTACAGTGATAGTCCTCAGTGAGTGCTCCAGCATTAACAAGCCGGCTGCACAACCATTACCTGATTTGACATATAGCACCATCCAATGAGGTAGACTGTGATATCCCAGAAAAGTTTTTCAGTATTAACAGAGTTTAAATCTTTCTTAGTCTTGAGCTTGCAATTCTTGTTTACTGTGGATATCTTATGCTATAGGTCATATATTTTCTTTAAACTTTCTCCAAACAAACTGAATTATGTTGGAGAATATTAATAAACTCATTAATTAGTACAGACAGAAACTCAGACATACTGATATTTTCAAAGTCTTAGTTTATTATTTGGTTTTTATTGTTGTTCATGTGTTTTAGGTTTCTTTTTAGACATTCACCAACATATTTTTTCCCAGCCTGAACTGTCATTTTGAAAATCTTTAATATTAAATAGAAAATATAGGAACATTTTTCTAAATGTTGTTGACCATTGGTCTTTGATTATTAAGAAAATTAAACAAAGAAACTAAAATTTTCTAAAAGCTGAATCAACTGTCTTAAAATTATTTCATATATATATTTTATATACATATATACATATTTTCATACATACATACATAATACAGAGATCATAATCCTATTATGCATAGCTTATAGATATTGTTCTCTAAAAGGTTAAATATATATATTTTGGTTTATTAACTCTCAGTCTCAAGCGCCTTTGCTAATTAATTTACCTTCCCTACATTTATCAGGCACCTGTTTTCTTTCAAATATTATATTAATTTTATATAAATTACCTGGAAGTAGCTAAAATTGACCGTTAAAAATTCCATGGTATTAGGGAATGGATGTATGTTAGTGGTTGAGTGCCTGCTTCCCATGTATGCAGTCCCAGGTTCAATCCCCAGTGTCTCCTAAAACAAACAAACAAACAAAAATTCCATGGTATGGATACAGCACACTTTGATTAATGATTCGTGATTGAAGTACATTTGCATAGTTTTCAATTTCTGGCTCTTGTGAATATAGCTGCTATAAATATTCATGTGCAATTTTTGTATGAAAATAAGTTTATATTTCTCTGGGATAGTTGCCCAAAAGTGCAATTGCTAAAACAGGTGGTATTCTGTCACTGCCTGTTTGTAAGATGCCTCTTACTGTTATAAATAAGTGGTTCCCAAAATTCAGCGTGCTTCAAAATCACCTGGAGGGATGGTTAAAACTCAGATTGCAGGACACAACTACCAGAGTTGCAGATTCCATAGATTTTGTGTGACTCCTGATAATTTGCATATCTAACAAGTTTCCCATGCAATGCTGATATTATATCTCTGGGGTTGACCTTTTTGGAACTACTTTTTAGATAGTAGTGATTTCTCAATAATACAAAGGAACAAACTATTGACACAAACCACAAGCTTTATGAATCTAAATGAAATCATGTTGAGTGAAAAAAGGACAATCCAAAAGAATCCATACTACTTTATTCTATTTAAATAGCGGTGAAACAATATCATTATGAAGATGGAAAATGTATTATTGGTTGATAGGGTTTTGGGAAGAGGGGGTGAATGTGGCTCAAAAGCAGTAGTACAAGAGAGGCTTGTGATGATGTGGTTAATTATCTTGATTGTGGCAGTGGTTACATAAAGTTTCACTTGTGATAAAATTGCAGAGATCTACACATACATAAACACATACACAAAGGAGTGCATGGATAACTGGTAAAATCTAAATAAGCTTCATGGTTTGCATCAATGTCAATTTCCTGCTTTTGATTTTGTCTTATACATAGACAAGAAGTTAATATTGGATGAAAGTGGGTGAAAAGTGTATGGGACCCAGCTTCCTGTGGATTTATAATTATTTCAAGATAAAATATTTAAAAGAAATATATCTTCTTCTTGAATCCTTGAATTATTATTGAATCATTGAATGACTCTATTTAAGAAGTCCCAAGTATGTTTTTCAGACTTTTGTGAATCTTGACAAGACAGATGGTAAGTCTTTAATATCTGCTCTTATTAATATTATCCTGAATACCAATACACGGTTTGTGAAGCAAAGCAGATTAATAATTATTTACTTAGAGCAAACATAAATATGTTTGTTCTCCTTTTCCCTAATTCTTCTCCCCTGTATTACAAAAGAATTAGCTGTTACCCTACCTCTAATGGTGTCTACTGTGGGTAAGGAACCCTGAAACATAAATGTGGGCATTTATATAGGATTTATTTAATATTGTATCTATTTATTTACACACACATTGTGTTTCTTTGGAATGTAAATAAATGTCTCCAGGGATATCTCCATGTTCAGGGGGCTTATCCCTTCTTGAAATGTAAACATATAACTCCATAGAGATTTATTTCACTAGCTAATAAGTATTAATATTACTTCTCCACTTTCCTTTTAGGCCAGGTATCAAGTTTTAGTAAAATTTGCTCAGAAATTTCTCACTGTACAGTAGCATTAAATATTCCTACAGCCCCAAAGAGGCAATGTACATGATTAGGACTTAAAAAACACACACCTATGTTCTTCAATATTTTCCATTAGTGATTTCTGTTCCCTTTCTTGAATATCATCTCAAATTCACCATCATTTATCACCATATTCAGTGAGACAATATATTATCCCACAGGTGGATCATTAGAGTGAGAATGAGACTTTTAGGACTCCACATAATTTCTCCCAAAGAACTCAAAGAGAATTATAAATATTAAATGGACCATTTATACAACTGTGAAGTTGATTACATTTTGAAAATAAGTGACCTAAACAAATACATCTCTTGCCTTTGAGAAATAGTTTCTTGAATTGAGTGTACTTTTTCCCTTGTGCTCCCTGTATTCAAATTTGTGATTTATTCTCAGTTGTCATTATTTTTCATACAACTTTTAATATGTCCCATTAAGGCTGTCTTTATTACTAATTAGTCGCAGGAGAAAATTTTCCCATATACATACTTAAACTTTTTCATAAATACTTTGACAAATTAGGCATATTAGGGATATTAGCCATTGGTTTTTATCTTAATTTCAATGACTTTTAAGTAATCTAAGAATCTCATTGTAAAACATATCAAAAGTTTAAAAGCCTTATTGAGTGTGTCACTTGACTTACAAAAGTTGTTTGAAATATTTCTTCTTGTAATAGATTCAGAATTCAAATGTGATTATTGGTAGTTCTATCCGACTCTAGTTAGAAAAGTTTGCCTTTTGATGTCTCTACAATGAATTTACAGAATACTTATTTTCTTTTACAATGTCTAGCTTAACTTCAAAAGATAAACATTTAATAGGGGCTTGGAGCATCATTTTTTTTTAATATACTTTTTATTTTGTAAAGGAAGCTGTAAATTACATATATATTACATAAAAAATATAGGGGATTCCAATATACCCTACTCCCTCCCCCTCCCACAATTACCCACATTGCAATGTTTCATTAGTGTGGTACATTTGTTACAATTGATGAATACATATTGAACCATTGCTACTAACCATGGTTTATAGTTTACATTAAGGTTTACACTTTACACCACATAATTTTATAGGTTTTGACAAAATGTAAAATGGCCTTTGTAGAATTCTCATTGAATTGTCATTGCAATATCATGCAGGACAATTCTAATGATCCCAAAATACCCCCATGTTATACCTATTCTTTCCTCTCCCTCCCCTCAGAACCTCTGGTGGTCACTGCCTTTATATCAACTTCTTCTATTGCTAGAATAATAATAAGTCTATAATAGAGTAATAATAAGTCTAAATTAGTCCATTGTTCATTCTCCAAACTTAAGGATTTGGAGATAGTGATGTACACTGTTTCTTTTTTTTTTTAAGTAAATGTTATTATTATTTTTTTCATATGTATTTTTAAAGATGCTTAACTGAAGCTTCAATTTTGAGGACTTCTTATTGGAAGGGACGTTTTTAAGGTGGGGGAGGTAGAGCTATAAGCAAAACTGCTATTTAGAGCCCTTGGAGAGTGGTTAAAATGATCACAGTTATCTTTTTGGCAGGTGCATGCATGTTCTTGACTTGTCATTCACCTTCTATGAATTCAGGTTCTAAAAATATGAGTATGTGAAAAATAATGTAAACCTTTTCTCCCAGTGAACTTTTATAATATCATCCCAAGTTCACTTAATATACATCTAACACTTCATATTTATGTGTGAGAAATGACAATGGGAGCTTTTTAAAGTAGTTTAAACAGCCTTAAAACCAAGTATACTTGCTTGGATATACATATATAAACCTGTGCATCTAATAGCCACAATTACTGATGATAAAACCCAAAGTAGGCAACATAAATACAACAGTATTTGGCTAGCATGCATCTTAAGCAGAATTGCCAGATGGGGAGAGTTGCGATGGAGAAAATATAAGCATTTGTTTTCTTTAGGGGCTGATGTAGTCTAGGCTAAGTTATAGACATGAATGAAATTTACCCATTAGCCTGTGAATTTCAGCCACCAATAATTAAGAATTTGTGTATTAAAATTATTTTTATTAATAACTTTTCAAAAGCATCTTTACATTTCATGTGTTCTAATTATTCTATGCACACTTGACAGTAAGGTATTAGTTCAACTGGAGCTTTTAAAGGTTTATTTATTTACTTGATCCATTTTAAACGCCCCCTTCCCCATTTTGCTGTTTTTTGTGTCCATTCGCTAGGCAATTCTCTGTGTCTGTTTCATCTCTTCTCATCCTCCTCCTCCAGTCTTCACCAGGATTCCATCCTGGAGACCGCCAATGTAGGAGAGAGATGTTCTGCCATCTGCGCCACCTCTGCTCCTGGTTTTCGGAGCTTTCGGAGCATCTCGTCTTGTCTCTCTCCTTTTACGTCATCATCTTGCTTCATGGCGGCTCCGCGGCTCACCGGCACACAGAGCATGGCGGCTCAACGGCACACAGAGCCTGGCGGCTCCCAGCGCCTCCTATATATTTTTTTTATTTTACCGGGAGGAACTGGGGAACGAACCCAGGTCCCTCCATATGGCAGACGGACGCCCAACCATTTGAGCCACATCCACCCCCCTCAACTAGAGCTTTTAAAAGTCAACAGTTTACCTACCTTACAATAACTTGTAAGGTCTGTCTACTTTTGTTGAGATATTTTATATTGCACACAATGTAGGAAATTATCACAGGCATTTCACCTTTTGGGACCTTGGACAGAGGGACACTAATTATTCATATTTACATTTTAACAGAGACCCAGATCTATCCTGACATGTAAAAGACAAGCTCCTTCTTCTCTATGTAATCTGATTTTTCTGATTTGTGTTTTGATACATGGCTTTATTCCTAGTAAGTCAGAACAAAATGGATAGCTTTATATAAATACAAAGAGCCAGTTACTTTGAATTTTATTTTCCTGACTTTAGATATTTGGTGGGATCTTCCATCTAGAGAATGTTTATATTCCTTTCTGTTACTTTTATTCTATGTGAGGTTTTGTTTTGTTTTGCTTGCTATTGATGGCTGTTTAAAAACTGCATTGAATGATATCACCATTTACATTAATAGACCATTATTAAATATATTGATGAAATTATTCTGTAAATTTAATATGCTCATAGAAATAGGGCTTGAAATATTATGCAGTTATATATTTAAGTTTTTACTAATGTTGGGTATAGGTCTATTTTTCACATATTGAGTATGCATACCATGTTATCATACTCATGTGAATTTTGTATTCTTGAACAAATTCTCATCCATTTAGTGAGAAGGAGGTATATCCAAATACCTGGGGGTACCAACCACATTTGTCTGTTTCTGGTACATAGGAGAAGGTCAAAATGGAAGGCTAAAAAGACCTCCTTAAAGCACTGGCAACAATTTTACATCATTTTGTCTTCATCTAGTTAGTGTCAAAATTCTCGTTTGATTGTTGTTTTTGACATCTGTATTAGTCAGCCAAAAGGGGTACTGATACAAAGTACCAGAAATCTGTTGGCTTTTATAAAGCATATTTATTTAGGGTAAAAGCTTATAGTTACAAGGCCCTAAAAGATCCAACTCAAGATTGATTTCTCACCCAAAGTCATTTGCCACGTGTTGAAGCAAGTTGGCAGACATGTCTGCAGGGTTCAGCCTTCCTCTTTCCTCTTGATGCCCTGTGTGCCCAGCGTCTTCCAACCTCATCTGTAGGCTGGCATAGGGCTCAGCTGCTCTGTTCTCTTCAGCTGCAAGCTATCAGGCGAATGGCTCATCTCTCTTCCCCAGGCCAAAGGTCAAAGTTTTCTCCTATTTGTGTCTATAGAGTTCTCTCTCTTCCTCTGTTTATCTTCTTCCTGTGTTCTCCTTGAGTGAGTGTCCATTTAAATAGCCCACCAAGGGGGCGGGGACACTACTCTGAGTCACCCTAATGATGTGGTCGAATCAAACCCCTATCTTAACATAATTTAATCAAATAAATGTAAAGCCTTTGAATTTAAATCAATCAAAGGGTAACATGCCCAGAGGAACAGAGCAGTTTACAAACATAATCAATATCTCTTTTTGGAATTCATAAATAATACCAAGCTGCCACAACATCAAATCTAATCAAAATTAACATTTTCAAATTCAGATAGATTTAGAATATTTCAGTAATCAATATATCAAATGTAATATAACTATTTGTTAATACTTTTATTTCCAAAGCTTTTGCTGCCCTTTCATTTTATTTATGGTGAAAAATATAATTAAAATTAAATAATTATTTTAAGGTTTTCCCAGAGATGTCAGATAATATACATTAGTATAAATGTGTCTATAATAATCTTGAGAATTAGCTAAGCAGTTGCAAAGCCTTATTTTTATTTGAATGATTAATTTTCATATGATAATTTTATTGCAGTAAATAATTATCTTCAGTCTTCTATTTACTTCCAGATTAGTTAATTAACAGGCTCTATTTGTTTAATAAAGTAGAGAGAAATATGTACATTTTATAAAATGTTAACCCACAACTATGGTCTGTTTACATAAAGTATTATAACAAAGAAATCATTATAAATGTATAAATAATATACAAAGAAAGCTGTGGTTCAATAGGCATCATTAGACATTATTATACATGGATCTAAACTTTATTTTTTTTTTGGCAATATGTATCAAAAATCTTAAACACTAAGATTTATATGTCCTCTTTCCAATACTTACCATGAGGAGAAAAAAACTAAAAAATTATCATATCAATAAAAGTATAGTATCAGGGAGTGGTTGAACTCAGGGACTGAGTGCTTGCTTCTCATCTATGAGGTCCTCGGTTCAATCCCCCATACCTCCTAAATATAAGTATATATATAAAACCAATAAATTAGAACCAACGTATAAGGCCCCAAATAGGATCCTGGTTAATAAAACTATGCATAAGAAATCTATTGGTAATTAAAATAGATGTGAATATTATATAATGACATGGAGAAATGCTCACAATACATGCAGTATGCTCTAATGAAAAGCTAAATACAGATGTTTGTTGAATAGGTAAATATTTTTATTTTGTAGTTTTCTATATTTTATTCTTGTTTCAGAAGAAGAAAAAGTTGTTTGTGCTGGTACTATAATTATTTGTGCATCAGTGTAGTAAAAACATAGAACAGTAGCAACAGCAAATGAATAGTTTTAGGTAATTGATCATTAGTGCTATATTTTTTTCTTTACCTGTTCTGCAACTACTTAATCTACTCTAATCATCAGGTATTACTTTTGAAAGCATAAAAACTTTTCAAACATACAAATGTAGAGAAAATAGTATTATGTATCCCTATCAGCTCATTATTTAACTTAAAACAATTATGCTTGTTTCGCAAATTCTGTTTCATCTATACACCTGCTACTCTACACCCACCAATTGTTTTAAAGCTAATTGCAGACATCATATCATTTTATCCATAAAACTCCCAATTTGTAATTATGTAAACTTAAAGATTATTTTTTAAAAAGCAATCCTCTAATTCTCTAACAACATCTATCTGCTTATCATTCAAATTTATCTTTTTCTGAAAAAATGTATTAATTTTAAAGTTGGCTTGTTCAAATTTGAATTCAAATGAATCTTACTTATTACATATGTTTTACATGTCCCACGACTCTCTTTTAATGTATGTCTATTTTTTCCACCTCTTATACCTTTTTAACGTCATTTTCGGTTTAAGAAAAAAGTCATGCATGTTACTTTAAAATAAAATTTGACTATTAAAAATAATCTATCTTCCTCCTAAAACATACTAAGGAAAAGGAATTACATTTTATTCCTTAGGAAGTATTCTTCATCCAAATCTCCTTTTTTTTTTTTGTCAAGTTACAATCATACAATTATATGTGAACAATCCTGAAGGCATTTTTGTCTGCTAAGTGTATTCTCTACAGCTAAGTAAGCACACAAGGTTTCAGCCATTTCTAGATAGGTGACTATATAAAAAAAATACTTTATAATCTTAGTTGTTGAAAGTATAAATAATTTGGATTTCTTCTACATGCATTTAAAAAATGTTTATTTTAGAGATATTTCTCATTTTAGGGAGGTGTGCAATAAAAGGAGCAACAAACATTTTATTTTCTTTTTATTCTATAGACTGATTTTCAATAGAAATTTTATATGCATAATTAGTAGATTCAGAACACTTAACATGATACACCAAGGATAAATTTCAGTAACTTATATTTAATTACTATTTGTACGTATCTTTTTCCAACCTTTCTCTTATAACCTGGTTGTGTCCTTACTTCTGAGGTGATTCTCTTGTAGACAACATGTAGATGGCTCATAATTTTTTATCCATTCTATCAGTCTATATCATTTGATTGGCAAAGTTCAAGCCATTAATGTTCAATGTTATTACTCTAAAGGCATTGTCCTTTGGCTAAAGGATATGTCTTTGCCATATCTTACTATTGCCTGTCTTTTTACCTTTTAAGTTACCTTTCTTAATAATCATTGTTTCTGCCCTCTTTTCCAAGTCTCTTGCCCTTTTTTCTCCTTTCAGGCTGCAGCACTCCCTTTAGTATTTCTTGTAATTCTGGTCTTTTGTTAACATATTCTATCAGTTTTTGTTAGTCTGTGAAGACTTTGAACTCACCCTCATTTTTGAGGGACAGTTTTGCCAGATACAGAATTCTTGGCTGGCAGTTTTTCTCTTTCAGTATCTTAAACACATCATACCACTTTCTTCTTGCTTCCATGATTTCTGATGAAAGGTCAGCACTTAATTTTATTGAGGTTTCCTTGTATGTGATGTTTTGCTTTTCTCTTGTTGCTTTCAGAATACTCTTTTTTTTTTTTAAACAAATCAATTTTATTGATACATATTTAAAAAGTATACAATTTATCCAAAGTGTACAATCAATGGTATTTGGTATAATCACATATTTCACAACTGTCTGAAAATGCTTCAATCCTTATTAGAGCATTTTCATTGTTTCAATAATAATAATAAACAAAAAAAAGACAGAAAAACAAACAACCAAGAAAATTCTTCACCTCTCTATCACTCTATGCTTCCCTGTTGTACATAGCTGTTCTTTGTGGCTATTGTTGCACAAATATTTATTTATTTATTTAGCAGTTTTATTGAGATATATTTATGTACCATACCATCTATCCAAAGCATATAATCAATGGCTTTTAGTATAATCACAATGTTGTGCATTTGTTATCACAAAAGATTTTAGAACAATTTAATTACTCCAAAAAGAAAAACTCCACAGACCTTAGCAGTCCTTCCCAGCTCTACATAACTACAAATCTAATTTTATCTTTATTAAAGAATCTTTTCTTTATGTCTGATATCTCTCATTCTGAATAGCAGTTTTCTTGGAGTAGGTCTATTTGGATGTATTTTGTTTGGGGTGTAGTGTTCTTCTTAGATAGTGAAATTTCTGTCTTTCATAAGGGTTGGGAAGTTTTTGGTCATTATTTCCTCAAGTATTCTTTCTGCCCGATTTCCATTCTCTTCTTCTTCTGGGACACGAATAATGCATATGTTCATGCATTTCGCTTTGTCATTCAATTCCTTGAGACCATGTTCCATGTTTTCCATTCTCTTCTCTTTCTGTTCTCCTGTCCTTTTTCAGTTCAGATGCTCTGTCTTCAAAATAACTAATTCTGTTTTTGAGCAATTCAAATCTGTAATTTTTAATCTCATCCATCCTGTCTTTCATTCCCATATGTTCTGTTACTTTTTTTTGCAGGCTTTCAAATTGCTCTTTATGCTCACCCAGTGCCTTCTTAATACCCTTTATCTCTTTAATCATATTTTCTTTCAATTCTTTGAATTGATTTCAGAGAGTTGTGTGATTATCATTGATTAATTATATTAAATCCAATATCTCCTCAAGATATTTGGTTTGTTCCTTTGCTTGCCCATCTCTTCCTGTTTCTTAGTATGGCTTGTAGTTTTTTCTGATGTTTAGGCATCTGAATATGTTGGTGAATTTACTCTGATGGCTAATTTCTCTCTCTTGCTTAGTGGCATTTTATTTTATTTTTTTTTTCCTCTACACCACTTATTTGATATTTGGTTCAACGTATCCGAAGTCTTTAAAATTTCCCAGCTTTAGTTATCAAAATTGGGTCAGGAACTCACTAATGGGGCACAAATTTTCTCCCAGGAGTTTGGGTTAAGAAAAACCTAAAAGCAGTTTTCCTCCATTCGATTTCCAGACTAGCCAGCAGGGGGCAATTGTTGGTGCACCTTTACATGGAGTTATTTCTTTCAATTTCTGCTTTCCTGTGTTTTGATCTGGCCAGAGCCAAGATGCAAAACAACTTCTACTGGCTGAATTCACTGAAGAGAACACCCTGATGCCTCCTCCCTTTTCCCTTGTATCAACTGACAGGGAGGAAGATGCCTGTTATACTCTCAGGTGGCTGCAGTGAGCCAGGTGTTTTATCCCAGCTTAATGTCTTGGGGGTAGGGGAGAAGAGTTCTTTCTGATGACTGTGGGGGTTTGGTAACTCATTTTTGCTGTTTTGGGTTCTTCATCTCTCTGTCCCTTTCCCTTCTGGGAGTTGTGTAGCACTGTTCTGGTCTGCTGACACCAATAGCAGGTCTCTTGGACAGCTTTTGACCATTTCTCCCCTGTTTTTATGAGAGAGTTGAGCCTTGCTTCTCTCTTTTGATGCCAGCTTCCCAGAACCACCAATAACTTGTTTTTAGAGGATCCCATTAGGCTGAATGAATATAAACTGAAGTTCAGAAGAAGCTTGCAGTGATACATTAACATAATCCATTTGTAAATTTCAAGATACTCTTCTGCAGTATTTCCATCTATAGACTGCCACCTGACATTTCCGTACACAATTATAAACCTATACAAACAATTCAGCACTGTCTAATACTGCACCTCAGACTTTAATATATTTTTTATCCACAGAATCATAAAATATTAGAAGAAATGGAAAAGGCCTTCTAGGTATCTTGTCTCTCTCTGTTCCAATTTGGGATTGTTCCAGGCAATATATTCTTAAATATTCCATTTAAGAGATATTTTAAATGATTCAACTGAGGAAGTTTCTGCAACTTCT
The DNA here is from genome assembly GCA_029593785.1 of Cabassous unicinctus. Lineage (NCBI taxonomy): Eukaryota > Metazoa > Chordata > Mammalia > Cingulata > Chlamyphoridae > Cabassous > Cabassous unicinctus. The sequence goes on along the minus strand of JAQZBX010003599.1, from coordinate 31,796 downwards.
TATGGGATCTTATTCAGTAATCTAACACACTATCAACAGAAAACTATTTTACTTTCTCACTTAGGTTTTCATCTCTTCCCTTTTACTACATTTTATTCAGTTTGGTATTGGAATGCTCCTTTGTCATGTTAAGTACATAGGGGAGAAAACCATTATTTGAATAATAAAGGAAACACACTGCATCATAACAAATTTAAGAATACTGTGAGTATAACTTTAAAATATAATTGTCATATAACTTCAATAGGGAAATTGAATGCTTTAGTGACATACCTAAAATATGCATTTCTTAATCTAATGCCATGTGCCTAAGTTAGAGAAATGGCATCAGAAGCATGCTGTGCTTCTGAAATGAAGCACAGTGATTAAAATGGAGCAGTGATTTGTCCAAAAACAGCTGAAATGAATGTGCCAATTGAATTTCTATTTCTGTATCCCTAAACCTTTGAATAAGGAAAACATTCATAGAAATAAACAGACAACAAAAGAGGATCCTTTTGGTTGAGAAAAAACTGTTTTGGACTAACCCCACACTAAAATAGCACCACAAAATGCACACACAAACACAAATATCCCCAATTATCAAATTATTCTTTCAGCATATCCTGAAGTGACCATTCGCATGTTTTCTCCTAAGGGATCCTAATCAAAGGATAAATTACAGACTATTTAGTGAACAACCGTACTTGTGTTATTTTTTTCAAGTACTGTGGATACATTCACATTAGATATATTTTCATTAGACTTTTGACTAGAGGAAACAGAGTCCTCCTCAGGTTATTAACCCACTTTCAACATTTTAATCACTCTGATCCTCTAGGATTAGACTTTAATGTACAAGCAATTTGTCCCTCCACCATTTTTTTCCTAACTGAAACCATTGAACATTAACATATCAAACACTTTTTGTTTGTATTCAGTTCCATCAATGGATTAGCTACCATTCTTTATTCTAATTAGAGCATATTAATTCTCTTATCATTATATTAGATTAATTTTGAAAATGCACTGGTTCCTTCATGACATCACATTTTCACCTCCAAGCATATTGGTTTCCATTTTGGCATATTGTTAGTTCTTCAGATAGGTCTACTAGAGTCTGAGAGCCACACAAGTATAAGAACAAATCTTTGGACTCATTTCTTTTTTCTTTTTTTAGGCAAAGGAGTAAAGAGTTTATTAAGAAACAAGAAAACAAGAAAAGTACACAGTGCAAGGCATGGACTGCAGTTGTACTGTAGGGTGAGTTGCACTGCACACATTTTTTTTTTTTAAGAAAATAAATCTCAGCCTCCATTTTCATAATATTGGTGATTATATATATATTTTTAAATGCATTTTAAGTTAATGTTTCAACTCAATTTTGTGTCCTACAGATAAAGATTATTTTGTCCAGAAAACATAAAATTGGAGACTGGGAATGACCTGGTTTAAGTATGGATTCTGCTAGTAAATAGTTGGGTAACCACATTCAAGACTCTTGTTACTCTGCTACTACATATTCAAAACAAGATGCTTAAGTTGAATAACCACTAAGTTTCCTGTAACTTTGTCTTTTCTTATAATCTTTTTTGTTGTTTTTTAAGTATACACAATTTGGTAGGTATTTTGATAACTGTGATTTTTCAATTTAGAGTGTTTTAGTTCATTTAAAATTTACCATTCTCCATGAACTTGTTTTGTTTGTAACATAGCATGTTAACTCAATTGGCTTCTTGTACTCTGACTAATCTGTAACAACCTATCTCTCAGTCAATCATTTGCACTTATATAACACACCTCTTGTTCATACTGTAAAGCGCTTTACAGATCAGAACAAATTAAGAAAGCATCCACTCAAGTAAAAGTGTTTAATTTGTATTTCAATTGTGACAGGGACTATTAGAATTTAATCCTGAGTGGAAAGTAGAATTCTAAACACAAGAAATTTAAAATTGAAATAGAAAAAAAAACAAAATGCAGTTATAAAATGTCAAACATGCAACTTTATTCTGAGGAACTGAAAACAACACCAATTTTTTAGTCAGAGTGTGAATATATCACAAGGAAATAGTGTCATATGGAAAATTCAAGGCATGGCATACAAAATACTAGAATTATGTAACAAGTTACAGTAGATTCAGCATCGAAATAAGGGCTTCTGTTTGTATTATATCAAATTTCAATAATGTGCCTAATCTGCTAAGCATAACAGTTTTCTGAAAAACTTGTGAATAGTGTTTAGCTTTCTTTCTGCTCATGAAGATTTTCCTTATGCCAGGACTTTGCTCTGTGAGATTTTGTAGTTGTAGAAATGGAGTTGGGAAATAAAAGACTATGAATGATTATAATATAGCATGTATACAACTTTGTAGAAACTAACAGAGGATGATCCAGCAGAAGATAGACAACATTGATAGTAATCAAGCTTTTCATTTGGAATTCCTGCCTGTCATTTTGTACTCTTCCTTTTGATAACTATGCTGATAACCTTATCTTAGTTATTAAAATACTCAGTTAAAATAAACATTCAAATTGTGTCTAACTTAAAATAGATATATGACCTTTTGAAGCATAAGTAAATTAAAATCTATCACTAACAAAAAAATCTACTGCCAAGAAAAAAATGCTATAGCCTGAATTTTTTGTCATCTCATTCTTACCATCTACTTGTTTATAACTTAACACTCTATCAGTTGCTTGTTTGTTTTACAAAATTACATCTTTTGCAATTCACTGATATACCTCTATCCCTGTGCTATATAAGTCAACATATTCCTTAGTCACTGAAACTTCTTTTGTAACATGGTTATGGCTCTTAATGATATAATAGAATTCAGTGGCATATACAGGTAACAAAACTACTATATATTTTTCTATCACAGGTAAATTTTTCCATGTTAGCTTTTCTTAATTTTAGATTGATTTAGCATATTATTATTATTTTAGCACAAATTCCCAGGAAAAGATCTTTGGTGGCAAATAATATAAATATATTTAGAGACATGGAAAATGTATTAAACATATTCCTCAGAGGAAATATTAGCACACATAGGTAAATGGAACCAATGCATATTGAGATTACTATTAAAGTATTTTTTTATTTAATTTTCCTATGAGAAGATGATGTGATACATTGCATTGAGATCTTATACTATTAAACATTTCTAGTGTTCACATAAACTCTCCTTGACCATGGTAGATATTAAAAATAGCTCTAATTGAAATATCTATTTTATTTCTAACTTTTGCATTAATATTAATATTTGAAACAGCCCAGCTTGAATCTAGGCTATAGTGCATCATAATTGGAATATGTCTCCTCCTTTGGCTTAAAAAAATAGAATATATGCAAGAATAAGAACTTGGATTTATGAACAATAAAAGGATTTTACATTTGGTTTCCAAATTTCTTAGTTTGACTTTTATCTATTATTCAATTTTCTTTCTTAAGTTTATGTTCTTTACTCTCCTTTTCTCTTTTATTTTGCTTTTATATTTTGCTGAAATTTCCCTTTAGAGTCATTTTTTTAATGTATAATCAAGTTGTTTTAGGCTATAGATGTTGTTCTGTAGCTTTGACTGTAATCAATTTAATTTGTACATATATTTTCATATATCATGATTTTCTACAAATACAATGACTCTGGGTATGAGTACTACTTTAATTTTAAAATTATAAAGAAGATTTTTCCCTTCAAAATTTTACTTGTTTATCATTGTGATTTTTAAAAATACATATAGTTTTGATTTTTTTTATAATAAGAGAAGATAAGCAGAGCACTCTTATTTTTTGGACATTTTGGGGCTTTTTGGAAGCCTAGTTTGTGATGATGTTTCTGTATATAAGGCACAGTATATGATATGCTTATAAAATAAAAAATTTAAAATATATATTTAACTCTGCATAGTTTTGTTCATATATTACCTAATCAATTTGTCAAAAACTGAGAAGTTGCCATTAAAATATGCAATTGTAAGGTGTTTTATCACTTTCCTCTTTTATTTCAATTTTTATATAGTAAAGAATATATACCTATATTTCTCTATATGTTCTGTGCACAGAAATTCATGATTCATATATTCTTTGTCAATTGTAAATTTTTTTAATATAAAGTTGCTCTTACTTTGTTTAAGGCTTTTATCTTGATACAAAACTTTCTACTGCTATCTTAAAAACTTGAAAATTATCTTTTCATGAGTTTCACTTTCTAAAATATGTATTTTGTTAGCAGCAAGACAGTGTTTTTAATGTTTCTTGTGAAGAAATCCGCTGATTTATGTAGCCTGGGTTAGAAGTGTTTTCCTACTAAAAATAGCTGCCTGAATTACAGCAGGGAATAATAGTTACCTTCTAAAAAGTGAGAAATATTTTCCCACTATTGCTTGCATACCTTTCCTTTGGACTAGGATCAAAATACCTAGAAAGGACGCACATTTTTGTGGTCAGAAACACTTCTCTTTGCTGAATTCGATGTAGGAAGTAGGAGGAATTCTTTATTTCTGAACAGAAACTCAAAACATGTTTTTCTTTTAGAAACAATGGCAAAAATAATTGTTCAGTTCTCAGGTTAGTAGGGTAGCATTCCAAATGGAAAGAGAGACAGATGTCTGAGACAGAGCAAAGAAAGGATTTAATAGATTTGCCAAATTGGTGGGCAAGAAAAGAAGGCTCAGTGAAGAGAATGATGGTATTTATTCATGCTGATATTTCAAGCTTGTAAACCAGAGATGGCGGCCAAGCCATTGTCAGAAATAGAGAAACCTGGAAAGTAATATGATTTCGCTAGTTAGTTAAGGAGAAGAGGTGGGAATTACCATTATTTTGTTCTTAAACATTACAAGTTTAAGCAGGATATTCAAATAGATGCTGAAAATTACTTTAGGATATGTCAGGAAATGCAATAGTGAGAGTTACAGGGTTGAAGGAAATACTTTTGTAAAATTATCAACTAAATAATGTAGTTAAACAGGGTATGCCTTATTCTGATGAGTGTGAGAATGGTGATGATAAAACTGCTTGTTCTTATCAGAATATAAAGAGAACTCTTAAAACTTAATTGTGAGACAAACAACTCAATTACAAATGGGTACAAGTCCCTCTAAAGAAGACATGCATGGCTCATAAAGATATGTAAGGTGCACAATATCATTAGTCATCAGGAAATGAAAAATAAAATTACAATGAGATATCACTGCACATAAGATTAGAAAGTCTATAATCAAATTGAGACAATACCAAGTGTTGACAAATGTGTAGAGGTATTGGAACACTCAAATACTACTGTTTGGAGTGTAAAGTACTGCAGCGAATTTAGAAAGCACTTTAGCAATTTCTTAAAATGTTAAATATAATCTTACCATATGTCCCAGTATTTCCTCTCTTAGGAATCTAACCAAAAGAAATGAAAATATTTATACATGCAAAGACTTTTATATACAAATGTTCATAGCAGCATTATTCTTCATAACCAAAAAGTGGAAAAAAATTCAATCATTCAACTGGTGAATTGTTTTAGAATGTGACATATCCATTTGGCAATAAAAAGGAATGAACTATGGATATACTTCAAAAAACATCATTCTATGTAGAAAAACAGCTAGATAGATATATTGCATATTCTCTGAATACATGTGGCATGAAATGTCTAGAAAGGACCATTTTATAGAAATGGAAATTAGATCAGTGGTGGTCTGGGAGAGGGAAAAGTTTGAATTAATATTGACTGATAATGAATTTGAGAGAAATTTGGGGGTAATAAAAATGTACAAAAAATGAAAAGTAGTGATAATTGCACAAATCTATAAGTGTACTTTGAAAATATTGAACTGTATATTCACAAGAATTAAACTGTATGTCTGCAATTTATAGCTTGATAAACATTATAAATATTTTAAAATCTTATTTTTCCCTGACTAATTAGCCACGTGGTATTGGGTTATCATTCTGTATCATGTAAAGTACTTAAATTTGATGGCATATATGCAGATCAGCTTTTTTACATATTGCATTACCAATTTTAGTGGTTTATTTTATTATATTTTGAGATGTAACTGTCACAAAATTCTAATTCTTGTCTTTTACCTATTTGTCCAGGAGCAACTACTTTGTGAGAGAATTAATGGGAGATGCTATCTATTCCTATGTATTCTATTGCCACTTCTATGCTGATAATTCCAAAAGTTCTAACTCCAGTTTAGCTATTCTCAAGTTACAAATACTTATATTTGTCCTCCTAGTCAGGTTCATTTAAATTAAGGTAACTTAAATTTATCATGTCCAAAAATGGGCTCAGGATCTGTTACCTCAAATTTGTTGATCCTCTCCTCTCCCATTTCTTAATAAATGACACCATTTCCCATCACCTTAAGACAGAAAATATGGTGTTATGGTGAATTAGACTACTCAATTGTCCTGTTATCCAATTGTTATCACCAAGTAATGCCTACAAAGACCAGTCAATAGATGGAGAGCCTGTATCAAAACTCTAAATGATATGCTTCTTAACCAGTTCAATTTATTGAATATGTAAAAATGAAAACTTGAAAAAATATATATATTAAGTAAAAAGATGAAAATAAAATGAAGTACACAGAAATGAGTGTTTTCCAGCACAGTTAAAGACTGACCACTATTTATATCTGAACTTGTAAGAAGTAAGGCAAATTGGGAAATACATCATTTGCAAAATTTACATCGATAGGTCATGTGGTTGAAATGAATAGTTCTTTCTCTCGCGTGCTCTGCCCCTCTTCCCCTCCCTCTCCCTTCTATATAAAATAACTACTGATAGTTATTTAGTAGAAATGGTTATACACACACACACAATTACAAGTGCACATAAATGTCATTCAATGCTTTATTTGGAGAGAGATTTTCTTTATTTAAGTGTTTTATTTAATAAAATTACAAGTTTTGTAATTTGAGGATATATTAGTTGAGTCAAATGGAATTGACATTTTTATAGGTCAAAAATGGTAAAATGTCAGCAAGTAAATATAGTTTAATATAATAGAAAATAATATATAATTATATTTAATATCAATTATGCATCAATGATTTTTAAATCTAATTTTTCATTCCATAAGTTGGTAATCAATTAAAATTAACAATAATTATTAAATATATGTAATTAATACTTTCAAGACATAAAACTTATGGCATGATCTATAATTCATCTACAATCATTACTTTCTAAAAATTTCTCAAAGCATATTGAGTTTGTACCAAATCTGTTACGGTTTTATTACTATTTTTTTAATTTTCCTTTTTTTTTAAAAAGAAGGTACTGGGGATTGAACCAGGGACCGTACATGGGAAGTAGGCGCTACATCGGCTCCCCAATGAGAGTTGGGTTTTTTGTTTGTTTGTCTTTAGGAGTTACCCAGAATCGAACACGGGACCTTGTATATGGGAAGCAGGCACTCAACCCCTTGAGCTACATCCACTCCCCTGTTATGATTTTATTAAAAGTGATTTAACTCTACAAAGCTTATATTTTTGAAGGGAGGTGTCTTTGTTGTATTCCAAAATAACTCTTCAGAGTAATAAAAAATGAAAATGTTTTGTATAACATATGCAACACGTTTCAATAAATTATAGAAGCTGTTTAATGCTAAAAAGTGCAGAAATAGAGGCTTATTCAATGCACTTAATACATTGTCCATAATAATCCAGTTTATGATAAATAGAGAATGAATTGAAAACTGCTCTCTAAGCTCAGAGCACTACTAATGCAAATCCTTGATAAGGGATAGTTGCCATCCCTGTTTAGAAAGTAATCAGTCATTTTTACACATTATTTACTTTTGGAGAAACAGATCAAGGTTTCTTGTGATGGTATTACCCTTCTTCCAGTATTATTAGTACGCAAATGGCCAAATCATCTTTTGTTCACAAACTATTATTCTCCAAAGTTCTTTTTTTATTTAAATCATATGATATTAGATATGTTACATATACTGGAGGTTTTATTTTGCTTCTTCAAAATAGAAAATATTCTTGAAATTGTTTTGAATAGTTTACCTAGTATGTTTTCTTTAATTTTTTGTTTTTTGTTTTGAATGTTATATAGAAAATGTCGTAATTTTGGAGTGTTCAATAAGTTAGGTTTAATTCTTTAGACACAGATTTCATACCTGAAAGGGAAATGATGTTTCATATGTTGAATTATACTTTCCACTTCATGCACATATTTTTCATAAATGTTTTCATAGCATTTTAATTAAAATATATATAATTGTGCATTATATAAGCAACATATATAATGAACAATGAATTCTTTATTTTATAATATCTTCAAAAGCTAAAACATATCATTAGAGATCTTGAGTAAATTTTCCTACAAAATGTGATATAATTCAATGAAATACATAGTTACCTAGGTTTATTTAAGCAGAATTAATCTCTTACCTTTAGTATCTTTCAAAAATACAATGCTGGTATAATAATCAACTATTTTGCTTGCTATTAGCAAAGCCTATGACATTATAGTTTAAACTGTGTATATATCTGCTTTACCATTTTTTATTCCTTTTTTAAGGTTTATTTTATTTTTTTATTTATTTCTCCCCCTCCCTTGTTGTTTGTGCTCACTGTCTGCTCTCTCTGTGTCTGTTCATTGTGTGTCCTCTGTATCTGCTCCTCTTCTTTTTAGAAGGCACCAGGAAAACAAACCTGGGACCTCTCATGTGGGAGGGAGGTGCCCAATCACTTGAGCCACCTCCACTCCCTGCTTGTTGTGTCTCTCATTGTGTTTCCTCATTGTGTCTACTCATTGTGTCATCCTGTTGCATCATCTTGTTGCATCAGCTAACTGCACCAGCACATCGCATCAGTTTGCTGTCTTGCTCATCTTCTTTAGAAGGCACTGGGAACCAAACTGCTTTACCATTTTTATCAAAAAAAATAAAAAAAACAAACAAAAAAACCCTGAAGATTCTATTTCCTATCTCTCTCTCTTCCCAGAAGCAAATATTATCATTACTTTGTTGTGTATTATATATGCTTTATATTTTCTTATTACATATCTATGAACAATAGTCAGCATTGCATTGGATGCTTTCTAAATATGAACATATTTAAATATACTTACATAAATCAATTTTATATTTTAATATGCATGCATTGTGACATATTGGGTGTTATGTTTTGCAACCTGTTTTATGAATCAATAATATATATTTTTATGTACATCCAAGTTGATAAATGTTAATTCATTTTACTTGCAATATAAAAATACATCATATTTCACTTTGATTCTGTAATGTAGTGAAAAATCTCCTTAATAACCTTACACATATGTGTGAGAATAGTGGTCTTGCTGGGTAAAAATAGATGAAAATTTACTTTATTGCACATTAATGAATTACTTTCCAAAGAGATAGCAGCTGGATATGAGCTTTGTAAAGTAAATATTTTGCATTAAAATTTCACTGCAATTTAACCACTAAAAAACAACTCTATGTATCTTATTCAATGCATTGGTACTATTTTCAACTTTTGATATTAATATGTAAGCAGATTATTTTCAGTATTGAATTCAATTTTTTCTGTTACATAAAATATAAAATATTTATTTTCATAAATATATTTCATTTACATTTAGTGTAAACAAAAATATGTTAGTTCTCAATCATTTGTCTTGAATTTTTTTCATATTATCTTTTTCTAATGCTTCCTTTGAGTCCTTCCATTTTATGATCTCAATAATTTTATATTGTGTTTTTAGAAGCTTTGCATTTGTTTTATGTCCTTCTAGATCTTTCTTCCTTCCTTCCTTCCACTCTCTCTCTCTTTCTTTCTCTCTTTCTCTCCTTTCTTTCTTTCTTTCTTTCTTTCCTTCTTTCTTTCCTTCTTTCTCTCTTTCTCTCATTTCTTTCTTTCTTTCTTTTTTCTTTCTTTCTTTCTTTCTTTCTTTCTTTCTTTCTTTCTTTCTTTCTTTCTTTCTTTCTTTCTTTCTTTCTTTCTTTCTTTCTTCCTTCCTTCCTTCCTTCCTTCCTTCCTTCCTTCCTTCCTTCCTTCCTTCCTTTCTTTCTTTCTTTCTTTTTCTATATACAGTGTCCATTGATTCTAATTACAGAAATTGTACTTCTATTTTCTTATCTACTTATCCCATCAACTTATTTATATTTTAGTTATATCATAAACTTTATACTATGAACATTCATAAAATTTACAATCTGTTCTTAAGCAAAATTTTCACAATTTATTAGCTTCATTGTTAAATTGATTCAATGGTCAATTTAGAAATGCTTTAATTAGATTGATTTAAATTAATTTCTTAGCAATCAAGTATTTTATTTTATTTGTTAATGTTATGAGAATTTACTAGCTCCTCACATGTTTCAGCCATTGCCAGGTAAAATCAAAGATCCTGCAAACACATTTTGCCTCACACTTATCAGCACTTTTACAACTATGCTATGAAAATTAAATCTGATGTTTCTAAAACCAAGTCATAATTTTTAGTAGTGATTTTATAACTATCGGGAAAATTTTGGCTTCTCTTAGTTTGCTTATTCCTTTCAACCTCTTTCACCTATATAAAAGATTATTGGTTGGAGTTTTTCGTATTTTGTCACTTATTAATAGAGTGCCCTAAATCATGTGCTTAGCTTAAAAGGCTGAACATCATCTCTACAATTATATTATATTTCCTATGTATTCTTTACATAGAAATACATAAAGTGGTTTAGGTATTAGCTTTTTTCCTGGTTTGAATGAAGATGGAATTCTCCTGGCTCCGTCATTTTACTTTTTTATTGGAAAGTTCAGCTTGCAGAATATAATTAAAATACGTGGACTACATTGTTTTTACTGTAAAATCTATTAACATATTTGAACACTTTCTTTGACATATTTTGAAAAGTATAAATAAAAACCAGATTAAGAAACTAGTTTCTATCCTTTGCATATGGACATAAAAGAAAATAAAGCTAAATGTTCTTAATGCACATATGTCTTTTGTGAAAATATTTAAGACAGTGCAAATGTTCCGTTGGCAAATATTTAAAATATGCATTCATACTTTAGGTTTTAGTTTTATAAAATCTCTAGGCTAATGTATTCTAAATTAAACAATTTATTATTAGAAATTAGGATTGTAATATTTGTTTTTTAAAATTTAAAAGAGTATAAGATAGGGAAATATTCTGAAAAAATAAACAAAATCAAATTCTTCAAACCAAAAACATTTTTTTCCCTCTATAAAGAAGATAATCAAATATTCCAGGATTTAAAGAAAGAAAAATTACCTACCTATTTAGGAATTGTAAAGTTCTTATCTTTCAACTATGTTATCTTGTCCACACTGTATCATACCACTGGATTTCTTCCTATAACTACCCTTGTTTTTTGAATGGGAATAAATAGTTTTTTTCTATACTCAAAATTCCCATTAAAGAAAAGAAAAAAAATTATCAAAATCTAGAGGGATATTTTTAAAAGTTGTGTCCTGAATTATTTATCTTAACAGGCACCCAAGAACACATTTTTTAAATTTATTTTAAGTTTCAGATATGCACTTTTTTTAAGACGGCAAGTATATGGACTTTTTCTTAAAAAAATTTCCCTGTTCCTCTTTGAGTCCTTAAAATTCTCTGAATATTAATAACAATGTTTTTCACCACTGTAGATTACCATAATAACAAAAAATGTTTTCAGTTGGACAAATAATATCTACTACTAGAGACTAGAAGGCTATATCTTCTTTGCAAGAAGAAAATAGAAAGGAGATATATTTCTTCAGTTTTCCTCTGAATTGACAAACATCTTACAGCCTAACTTAATGGTACTGTGAAAGTATTAGTAATTTGATTGATTTCAAAGAAACTTTATTGAGTACCTACAATATTCTGGAGGAGAAGTTTCATTAAAATAAAATAGAATAGTATCTAGCTTCTTATTACATATAATGTTTCTGAATTGAACTCCTGTGTTATATAATTTGTCCTAGCCTTGAGAAAAATGTGAAAGTTCATTTCAGTTTTTGAGTTAAGTGTTCTAGAAATAAGTACACAAACATATACATTCAATTAACTGTATTAATTCTCAAAAATGTTATCTCATTTGTGAAACACATAGTATCATATCAGAAGCACCTGAGTTAAAACATGGGATTTAATCATATATCGAGCAACAACTCAAGTAACTCCATAAAATTATGGTGGATAATATTGGAAAGTTAGATTAAATAAAATGCTTGTCTCAAAATTATGTTCCCTCTTCCCAGAATAATAAATCACAAAAAATGAAGTTGCAATATTTTTCAATAAAAAATCAAACTATCCCTGCCATTCTGGTATCTACTACCTATATACCTAATTCAAGGAGGAAAAAGGAAAATAGGGATTCTAGAAAAACTTTGTAACTTATAACCTTGAAATGTCAGTATTGGAGTTCTCTTTGTTCCTTGAATAGTATTAAATTTTACTTTTAAGTCTGTATCTGTAGTCTCCTAATTTTCTCATCCCTTTTGTAGAAACCTAGATTTTGAATGTGTATAATAATGGAAATAAATTATGTTTACTTATATTTAAAAATGAAATATTGATGATAATATTGTGTCTTCACTGATTTTCAAAAGCAATAAGGTGACTGGAGATTTTTACTCAGTATTATTACTGACAATCTACACAAAAAAAACAAAACAAAAACACATCCTTTCTGGGAATTGTTAACTCATAGATTACGAAAGCTGGAAAAATAATGTGCCATTTAGTTATTAGAAATATTTAAAAGAAAAGAATATCAAGCTATATTGTATTTGCAGAAATATTTTATCAGTAGCATATTAAATTTTTATTAATTTTTGCTTTTATTATTATAAAGTAAATGCATTTTGATTGCAAAATGTTTGTGTTACACATACAATTTATAAAGAAAATGAAATTCACTAATAATGCTTCTACCATAGAAAACTGATTTTTAAATTCTGATAATTAAAATTAGAATCTTATTCTATGTACATTTTATGTCTCATTTTCGAATATATCATACTGTGAAAATTATATACTCCTTAAGAACATGGTTCTAATAATTCCATGTGAATTATACTGTTTGCATAGCCTCAGTTTATTTAGCCATTGCCTATTATTAGATACTTAGTTTAGTTTCAATTTTCCTATAACAGGGCAATCGAGCAAAGAATATACTAACAGAAAAATGTCAATTTCTATCTTCTCAGTCTTGTTTTTATCACTTGAGTTTCTTTTCTTTAAACAAATTAATTTTATTGATACATATTAATAAAACATACTATTCATCCAAAGTGTACAATCAATGGTATTTGGTATACTCACATAGTTGTGTGTTCATTACTTCAATAATTATTGGATCATTTTCATTATTTCAATAATAACAATAATAATAAAAAAACACAGAGAAACAAAGAAAATCCCTCACCTCTCAATCTCTCTGTTTCCTGCCATACATAGCTGCTATTTCAGGCTAATCTTGCACAATTATTAATTTGTTTATTAAGCAGTCTTATTGAGGTATAGTCATATACCATATGATCTATCCAAAGTGTATAATCAATGGCTTTAGTATAATCACAATGTTGCACATTCATCATCTCAAAAATTTTAGAACAATTTCATTAGTCCAAAAAGAAAGACTCCACAGCCCTTAGAATTCCTTCCCCAGCCCTACATAGCCACTAATCTAATTTCATCTTCATATTTACATTTTATATAAATGAAATCATAAAACATGTAGTACTTTATGTCTGGTCTCCTTTAGTTAATATAATGGTTTTTGTGGGTTTTTTTGGTCTAATAATAACATTTTGTAATATTAACCTACATTTGTTCAACTTCAAAGAAAAACAATTTTATATATGCAACTTTACCCATATTCATATTTCACAAAATATACTTAGTTCTTAATAGTGTGATCATTCAGTATTTTTCCTTTTGTATCTGGCTTGCTCCACTCAACATAATGTCCCTCAGGTTCACCCATCATGTCATGTTTCACGACTTCATTTCATCTTCTTGCTGCATAATTTTCCATTGTGTGTATATTCCACAATTTGTTTATCCATTCATCAGTTAATGAACACCATGGTTGTTTCTAAGTTTTAGCTGTCATGATTAACACTGCTATGAATATCAGTGTGCAGATGTCTATCGTGTCATTGCTCTCATTTCTTCCGGGTATATTCCTAGCAATGTTATTGCTGGGTCCCATGGCAAGTCTATATTCAACTACCTTAGGAACTGCCAAACTGTTCTCCACAGTTTTTGTACCCTTCTGCATTCCCACCAACAGTGAATGAGCATTGCTGTCTCTTCACATTCGCTTCAACATTTACATTTTTCTGACTTTGTAATAGTAGCCAGTCTATTAGGTAGTAAATGAAATATAATTCATAGTTTGATTTACATTTCCCAAATCACTAGTGATGTTAACAATTTTTTCATGTGTTTCTTTGCCATTTGTATTTCTTCTTCGAACAGTTGTCTTTTCAAGTCTTTTGCCCATATTTTAATTGGATAGTTTTTCTTTTTATTGTTAATTTGTATGAGCTCCTTATATATCATGGATATTAAAGCATTATCAGATATATGATTGCCAAATATTTTCTTCTGTTGAGTTGGCTGTCAATTCACCCTTTTGGCAAAGTCCTTTGAGGTACAAAAGTGTTGAATTTTGAGAAGGTCCCATTTATCTGTTTTTTGAAACTACTGCCTATCACTAGATCTTAAAAATGTTTTCCTACATTTTCTTCCAGAAGTTTTATGATTGTTGTTTTTCTAATTAGATCTTTGATCCATTTTGAGTGAATTTTTTATAAGGTGTGAGATAGGGGTCTTCTTTCTTTCCTTTGGATATAGTTATCCAATTTTCCCAGCACCAACTGTTGAATAAATTGTTTTAGCCCAGCTGGGTGGGCTTAAGAGCTTTGTCAAAAATCACTTAGCTATAGATGTGAGGGCAGATTTCTGAATTCTCAATTTGGTTCCATTTGTCAATCTGTCTGTCCTCATGCCAGACCATGCTATTTTTTACCACTGTAGCTAAGCAATGTGCTTTAAACTTAGGAATTATGAGTCCTCCAATTTCTTTCTTCTTTTTTAAGACATTTTTGGCTACTTGGGTCCCCTTTCCCTTTCAAACAAATTTGATTATTGACTTTTTGATTTCTGTAAAAAAGGCTGTTGGGATTTTATTGGGATTGCATTGAATATGTAAATCAGTTTGAGTAGAATTGGCAACTTAATGATATTTTTTCTAACAATCCATGAACATGGAATATCCTTCCATTTATTTAAATGTTCTTCCATTTCTTTTAGCAATGTTTTGTAGTTTTCTAAATACAAGTCCTTTATGTCTTTGGTTAAGATTATTCCTAAATATTTGATTGTTTAATAGCTATTAAAAATGGAATTTATTTTCTGATTTCCTCCTCAGATTGCACAGCAGTAATGTATAGAAATGCTTTGTTTTTGTATATTAATTTTGTAGGCCGCCACTTTGCTGAACTCATCTATTAATCCTAGTAACTTTGCTGTATATTTTTCAGGATTTGTTAGGTATAGGGTCATGTCATCAATGAATAGTGTAAGTTTTACTTCTTCTTTTCCTATTTGGGTATATTTTATTTCTTTCTCTAGCCTAATTGTTCAAGCTAGAACTTCTAGCACAATACTGGATAATAATGGTGACAGTGGGCATTCTTATCTTGTTCCTGATCTTAGCATGAAAGCTTTCAGTCTTTCACCATTGAGTACAATGTAACCTGCAGATTTTTCATATATACACTTTACCATATTGAGAAAGTTTCCTTCTATTCCTATCTTTTGGAGTGTTTTTTATCAATAAAGGGTGCTGCATTTTGTCAAATGCCTTTTCTGCATCAATCGAGAGGATCATATGATATTTCTTCTTCAAGTGATCAATGTGATTTATCACACTAATTCATTTTCTTGTGTTGAACCACCCTTTCATACTTGGGATAAAACACAGTTGATTGTGCTGTATAATTCTTGTAATGTGCTTTAGGACTCTGTTTGCAAGTATTTTTTGCGGATTTTTGCATCTATATTCATTAGAGATATTGGTCTATAATTTTTTTTCATAGTATCTTTATCTGGTTTTGGTATTGCAGTGATATTGACCTCATAGAACGAGTTTGGTGGCTGTCTTTCCTGTTCAATTTTTTGGTATAGCTTGAGCAAGATCAGTATTAGGTCATCTTTGAATCATTGGTAGAATTCTCCTGTGAAGCCATCTGGTCTTGGAATTTCATCTTTGGGACACTTTTGAAGATTGTTTCAATCTTGTCACTTGTGATTGGTTTGTTGAGGTCTTCTATTTCTTCTAGGATCAGTGTAGGTGGTTCATGTGTTACTAAGAATTTGTCCATTTCGTCTATATTTTCTAGTTTTTTGGCATATTATTGTTCACAGTATCCTCTTATGAGCTCTGTTATTTTGGGAGGGTCAGTGTTAATGTCCCATCCACTCATTTCTGATTTTATTTATTTCTGTCTTCTTTCTTTTTCTTTGTCAATCTAAATAAGGGTTTATCTATTTTGTTAATCTTCTCAAAGAACCACCTTTTGGTTTTGTTAATTCTCTCTATTGTTTTTTTGTTCTCGATTTCGTTTATTTCTGCTCTGATCTTTACTATTTCTTTCCTTTGGCTCTGTTTGGGATTAGTTTGCTGTTCTTTTTCAAGTTCCTCAAGGTGTGCAGTTAGGTCTTCTATTTTAACTCTTTCTTCTTTTTTAATGTAAGCATTGAGGGCTATAAATTTCCATCTAAGCACCACGTTTGCAGTGTCCCAAAGGTTTTGATATGTTATGTTCTCATTTTCATTCATCTCAAGATGTTTGCTGAATTCTCTTGCAATTTCCTCTTTGACTGACTGATTTTTTAAGAGAGTGTTGCTTAATCTCCATATATTTATGAATTTTCCCCTTTTTCCATCCAGTATTAATACTAGCTTCATTCTGTTATGATCAGAGAAAGTGTTTTGTATAATTTCAATCTTTCTAAATTTATTGACAGTTGTAGCAGTTTGACATTATTGATGAATTCCAAAAAGAGATTGGATTATGTTTGTAAACTGGTCTTTTCCTCTGGGCATATTAGAGTGTATTAGATTCAGAGGTTTTACTTTTACTTGATTAAATAATGGTTAATGCTTCAATTGGGCCACATCAGTAGGATGTTGAGTCCCCGTCCTTTGGTGGATGGGGACTCACAGAGAAACCGCACTATAGAGAAGGTAGGTTGGAGTTTTAATTCTGGAGCCCAGGAAGTAAACACACAAAGGAGCAGAGAGAAGGCTCACTTAGACTTGACAGAGGCCCCGGGAAGAGAGATGAGCCATTCATCTGATAATCTATAGCTGGCCTTGTGGAGACAACAGAGTAGTTGTGCCCAGAGATAGGCAAGCCCCGGGAAGAGAAGAACCCAGGAAGCCTGAATCCTCACAGATATCGGCAGACATCTTGCCCCAATATGTGGCAATAGACTTTAGTGAGGGAAGTAACTTATGCTTTATGGCCTGGTAACTGTAAGCTTTTATCCCAAATAAATATCCTTTATGAAAGCCAACAGATTTCTGGTATTTTGCATCAGCACAACTTTGGCTGACTAATACACTTGTCTTGTGACCCAACGTATGGTCTATCTTAGAGAAGGATCCATGGGTTCTTGAAAAGAATGTGTAACCTGCTGTTTTGGGGTGCAATGCTCTATAGATATCTGTTAGGTCTCATTCATTTATTATATTATTCATGCTCTCTGTTTCTTTATATATCCTCTGACCAGATGTTCTATCCAATACTGAGAGTGGTGTATTGAAGTCACCAATGATTATTGTAGAGACATCTATTTCTCCCTTCAGCTTTGCTAGTGTGTGCCTCATGTATCTTGGGGCACCTAAGTTAGATGCATAAATATTTAGTATAGGTATTTTTTCTTGGTGAATTGTCCTTTTTATCAATATGTAATGACTTTCTTCATCCCTTATAACAGTTTTGAAATTAAAATCTTTTGTCTGATATTAGTATCACTATTCCAGTTCTTTTTTGGTTACTATTTGCATGAAATATCTTTTTCCCACCTTTTACTTTTAAATTGGTTGTGTCCTTATGTCTGAGGTTAGTCTCTTCTAGACAACATATAGATGGCTCATATTTTTTTAATCCTTTTTATCAGTCTATGTCTTCTGAATGCAAAGTTCAAGCCATTGACATTCAGTGTTATTACTGTAAAGGCACTGCTTACTTCATACATTTTGACTTTGGTTTTCTGTTGTCATATCATACTATTGTCTATCTTTTTACCCTTTAATTTACCCTTTCTAATAATCTTCATTTCTACATTCCTCTCCAAGTCTCTCCCCCTTTTTTCTTTCCTTTCATTTTGCAGCAGTTCCTTTAACAACTCTTGTAATTCTGGTCTTTTGGTAACTTTTTCTAACAGTTTTTGGCTCTGAGAATTTGAACTTCCCTTCCATTTTGAAGGACAGCTTTGCCAGATACAGAGTTCTTGGCTTGCAGTTTTTTTCTTTCATTACCTTAAATACGTCATACCACTTTTTTCTTTCTTCCATGGTTTCTGATGAGATGTCAGCACTTAATGTTATTGAGGTTCCCTTGTATGTGATGCTTTGCTTTACTCTTGCTGCTTTCAGAATCTTCTTTTTATCACTGATATTTGTCATTCTGAATAGTAATTGCCTTGGAGTAGGTCTGTTAGGATTTATTCTATTTGTGGTGCATTGTTCTTCTTCAAATTGTCATTTTTGTCTTTTATAAGAGTAAAGATGTTTTCAGTCAATATTTCCTCAAATATTCTTTCTGCTCATTTTCCCTTTTCTTCTCCTTCTAGGACACCAGTAATTCATATGGTTTTGCATTTCACATTGTCATTCAATTCTCGGAGTCCCTGATCCATTTTTTCCTTTTTCTCTTCTTTCTGTTCTCCTATCTTTTCCAGTTTAGATGTTTGGTCTTGGAAATCATTAATTCTGTCTGTTACTTTTCTTTGCACACTTTCAAATTGCTCTCCATACTCACCCAGTGTCTTCATCATATACTTTATGTCTTTAGCCATGTTTTCTTTCAATTCTTTAAATTGATTTAGGAGACTTGTTTGATTTTCTTTGATTAATTGTCTTAAATACTGTATCTCTTCAGGATATTTGGTTTTTCCTTTGGCTGGGTCTTCTCTTCCTGTTTCCTAGTATGGTTTGTAAATTTTTGCTGATGTGTATGCATCTAAATATGTTGGTGAATTTACTCGGATGGCCAATTTCTCTCTCTTAGCTTTTATTATCTTTTCACAGCTTTTATTTGTTATATGGTTGAACTTATTCTCAGTCTTTAAAATTTCCCAGCTTACGTTATTAAATTTTGCCAGGGACCCAATAATGGGGTGCAGATTTTCTCCCAGAAGTTAGGGAGTAGAGAGACCAAATTGTAGTTATTGTCCACACAATTTCCAGACTGGCCAGTAGAAGACACTCATTGGTGCACCTTTCCATGGAGGTGTATCTCTCAGTTTTCCTTTGTTTTTTTCTGCCTGGAGCTGAGATACAAGGTGTTCTCCACTGGCCAAATTCACTGACAAAAAGCCCAAGACTCCCTTCCCTTTCCCTTGTAACAGCTGGCAGGCAGGATGACGTCTGCTCCCCTCTTAGTTATCTGCAATATGCTTAGGGTTTTACCCCTGCTTAATATGTCCTGGGTGGAGAAGAGTAGCCCTTTCTGGCCACCAGGAGGTTTAGTATATTAACTCACAGTTTGTTGTTTTGGGTTCTTCCTATCTCTGTCCCTCACCCTCCTGGGAGTTGTGAAGTACTGTCCTGGTCTGCTGATCCCCAAAGCAGTTACCTCAGGCAACTTTTGGCTCTTTCTCCACCATTTCTGTGAGATAGCTGAGCCTCGTGGGCCTAATCTGATGCCGTCTTCCTAGCCTTGCTTTTTAAGTCTTTTGCATTTGCTTCTATCCTTCTGAGTATTGAGTTTCTTAACAAACTTAATAATTTAATAAATCTTGGTAAATTGCATTCTGGATATTTTAAATTGTGAAATTCAGTTAAAAGTATGGTCTTCTTTTTCAGTATATTGATCTGATTAAATAATGGTTATAACTTTTATGTATGTAATATAAATTTGTTGTTTTAATATTGCATTAGATAATCATATTTCTTAAAACAAAATGTTGAATTTTCAATCTTTCTCCACTACTTTGAAGCACAAATTTCACTGAAAGAATGAAATTGCCTAATGAATTTGAATTGTTTTTAAATCTTTCTCTTCTGCTACATTGATTCAGCCCTTTTATTTCCCCAGTACTACAGACCCTCTTATTTTTAGATTATTTTATTGAAATAAATCATGCTAAGTACTCGTCTTAATGTTTTAAAAACATTGGCTAACTTTACCAATGTCATATACAATTATATATCAATTTAAAATGCTATCTTCCTACTGTGACTGTGATTTAATTAAGCCTATCAATTAATTTGAGAATTTTGACATTGTAATATTGTAATAACCAGTGTGCTTCAATAATGCTGCCTAACAATGATAAAAATCTCAGTGATATACAACAGAAAGCTACTTCTCTCTATTAGTCTCTGATAAGCAGTTCAGCTGTAATTTGGCTAATCTCAGCAGAGTTAAATTGTATTTTTCCCAAGTATAATGGAAGACCTTTTATCATTGATATAAATGTGGTGACCACCAGAGGTTCTGAGGAGAGAACCTTCCACTTTTATTTAGTTCTTTTCACAAATTACTTTCTACACATTATGAATTTTAAACCACTGATATATGCCATTTTATGGAATTACTTTTTAGATAATGTAAGAAATAAAAAATAAAGTTACAAACCAAAACTGCTATATTGCTGGTATTTATAATTATCCATGTCTTTACTTTACTGGAAATCTTTATTTCTTCACACAGCTTTGATCAATTGTCTATTGTCCTTTCTTTTCATCCTGTAGAAATCTCTTTAGTATCTCTTGTAGAGCTGGTCTAGTGGTGATAAACTCCCTTTTCTTTATCTGGGAATGTCTTGACCTTGCCTTCATTATTGAAAAGACAGTTACATAATTCTTGGTTGGCAAGTTTTGCCAGATATAGAATTCTTGGTTGGCAGATTTTTGTTTTCAGTGCTTTAAATATGTCATCTCACTTCCTATTTGCCTCCATTGCTTTTATTTTTTAATTTTTTTTTATCTCCCCCCTCCCCTGAAATGGCTCCCTTGTCTGTCTGCTCATTGTCTGTTCATCTTCTTTTAGGAGGCACTGGGAACCAAACCTGGGACCTCTCATGTGGGAGATGAGTGGCCAACTGCTTGAACCACTTCTGTTCCTTGCTGGATGTGGTGTCTGCTGGTTGTGGTGTCTGTGGTTGAGGCATCTGCTGGTTGCAGCATCTGCTGATTGTGGCAGTTGCTGGTTGCAGTGGTTGCAGCATCACCTGGTTGTGACATCTGCTGGTTGTGGCATCTGCTCAATGCCGCTATTGAGGCATCTGCTGGTTGTGGCGCCTCCTGGTTGCAGCATCTGCTCGTCTTCTTTAGGAGGCACTGGGAATTGAACTCAGGACCTCCCATGTGGGAGTCAGGCAACCATCTGCTTGAACCATATCTGCTCCCTCCATTGTTTTTGATGAAAGCCAGTTTGGTGATAATATGACATATTGCGGGTCTATTTGGTTTATCCTGTTTGGAGTTCTTTGAGGGTCTTGAAGGTGTATATTAATATGTTTCATTAAATTTGGGGAGGTTTGAGCCATTATTTCTTTGAATATTTTCCCTGTCCTTTTCTCTTTCTCTTCTTCTGGGACTCTTGCAATGTGTGTATTGGTATCCTTGATGGTGTCTACAGGTCCCTCAGACTTTCTTTATTTTTCTTCATTCTTTATTCTTTTTACTCTGCAGACTGAATAATTTCAGTTGTCATATCATCAAGTTCACTAATACTTTCTTCTATCAGTTCCAAACTGCTCTTGAACTCCTCTATGGAATTTTAAATTTCTGATTCTATGGTCATCAGTTCTTTTTGGCTCTTCTCCATAATTTCTACTTCTTTCTTGATCTTTTCCTTTGCGTCCATGTATCATTTTCTTGATTTCCTTTAATTGTTTACCTATGTTTTCCTTTAGTTAATTAGTTAGTTAGTTTGTTTGTTTGTTTAACATATTTAGAACCATTTATTAAAAGTCTTTGTCTAGCATGTTCCAGGTCTGGTCTTCTTCGCTGATGGTTTCTAATGTTTTAGTCTTCTCCTTTGCATGGACCACCACTTCCTGTTTCTTTACATATTTTGTAGTCTGTTGTGGAAACCTGGTCATTTTAATATTTTAAGATGTTATTGATAGAATTTGGACTCTGAACTATCTCTTCCCTAAACTTGTACCAGCTAGTGTTATAACAAAGCTTTCTATGAATGTCAGGATCTAAACAAACAAACAAACCACCACAACAAAAAAACAACTTTACCAGTCTTTGTAGATAAAGCTATTTTCCTTCAGAGCTTATCCACACAATGAGTTTAGAGAATTGTTCCAGCAAGAGCATAGGAACTTTCCTGATGCTTTTTGTGCATGCATCTTTTTTAGGAACTCCCCTGCTTGCTTGGATACAAATGTCCCCTCTTCCTTAAGAAAGAGTTTCCTCACAGTCCCAGGAACTGCCTTGTTAAACCTAGACTAAAGAATCCCTTGCCTTAAGCAACCACAACTAGACTGCTATCCCACAACATTCTGTAGGAGGGCTCTGTGAGCTGCACCTACATGGAGGGCAGCTCTTGGATGGCAAGCTTATGATCAGCATCCTAGCACAATCACTCAGGCCACCACCGGTGAGATTGGGCTAGACATACATGCTTGCAATATGTGTGTTGGGTTACTCTATTCTCTCTAAAATCAGGACCAAAAACCCACCACGTAGGTGTGTGCTGGTGCTGGGGATTCAGACACATTCAGTGACCATCTTCCAGCCCTCACTTACCCCCCCCCCCCATTTTCCCATCTTGCTTAATAGTGTACAGATATTTCAATGCATTTCCATTCCTCAGCCCAGGGGAAGCATTAGGTGTATGGAATAGCCTGATCATACCCTAACCATATCTTCAGAATAAGAAGCCCCAGCTGCTTAACAGAGTGGTAACTCTAACAAATGATGTTTAATACATGCTTTTCATTCAGTGGCTGGCTGCCTCCCCCTGAAGTGTATACCTAATCATCACTTGAGCAGCACATCTCTGATGCAAAGCAGGGTGTGTGGAACTGCCATCCACCAACCCTGAAGAGAGAAGTTGACCTCCCTGGGAACAGGCCACAATGAGATCTCTTCCCCTGCTCTTCTAGACCTTTTGTGCTGTGTATGTTATAAAGTGGCCATTTATTGAGAATCTCTGTTTTGCCTGAGCCTGTGTTCCCACAATACACCATGTAGCAACTCAATCCACACATTTTGTCACAGTGAACCAGGTTCATGAACAAGTATGGAGTAGGCTGATTTGGGGGCACATCTTTTCATCCCTTTTGCAATCCTTTTGTACAGGAGCATCTTGGACAACACAGAATTCATGGCTTTGTGGGCTGAATGAAATGGTCACTCCCACTCTGTCTAGAAGTACTGACCCTTTGATGGGGGACCAAGGCTATGCTGTTTTCCACCTTTGGGGAAAATGGGACTTTGAAATTCCCTCTCCCCTATCATTGTAATGGAGTTGGCTAGCTGATTTCACATTGAGATCAGTGAAGTTGGGACTTCTATTACCCATCATGACTCATGGCCTCTTACATCTGTTTTCATTCTGGCATCAGGCATAACTGCACTCAGGCCATCCAGGCTGATCTTTTTTTAAAAATTTTTATTAATTATGCAAGGTATGCGTTTACAGAAAAATCATGTGAAGAATACAGCATTTCCATATACCGACCTATAGTTGACACTTTGAATTAGTGTGGTACCTTTGTTACAGTTGATGTAAGAATATTAAAATTGTGCTATTAACTGTAGTCCATAGTTTTCATTAGGTGTATTTATCCCACATAGCACCTATTTATTAACACCTTGTTTTAGTGTAGTACAATTGTTATAATTCATGAAAGAATATTTTTATACTTCTACTATTAATTATAGTCCATCATTTAAAATATGGTTCACTGTGTTATAAAAACCTATTTCTTCTCTTTTAATTTTTATTTTAGTAACATATATGACCTAAAACTTCCACTTTTAACCATTGTCACACAAATAATTCAGTGCTGTTAATTACACTAATAATTTTGTACTGCCATCACCATTGTCCACTTCCAAAGCTTTACAATAAAAAAAAATAGAAATTCTGTACAAATTAAGCACTAACTCCCCATTCTCTACCTCCAACAAAAGTCTCTGGTAAACTAATTCTGGATTCTAACTCTATGACTTTGCTTATTCTGATTATTTCACATCAGTGAGATCATACAATATGTGTCCTTTTATGTTTGGCCTATTTCACTCAGCATAATGTCTTCAAGGTTGATCCTTGTTGTCACATGTATGAGAACTTCTTTCCTTTCTGCAGCTGAATAACAATCCATTGTATATATATATACCACATTTTTTTTTATCCACTCATCAGTTAATGGGAACTTGGTTTGCTTCCATTTTTTGGCAGTTGTGAATAATGCCACTATGAACATCAGTGTGTAAATAAATTTTCAAGTCCCCATTTTCAATTCTTTTGGGTATAAACCTAGTAGAGGGATTTCAAGGTCATATGGTAATTTTATACTTAGCTCTCTGAGGAACTGCCAAACTGTTTTCCACTGCAGCTGCACCATTTTACATTCCCACCAGCAATGAATGAGTGTTGCTATTTCTTTACATCCTCTCCAATGTTTGTAATGTGTTTTTTTTTAATAGTAGCCATTCTAATGGGTGTGAAATTGTATTTCATTGTGTTTTTGATTTGCATTTCCTTAATAGCTAGTGATATTGAGCATATGTTCATGTGCTTTTTACCTATTTGTATATCCTTTTTGGAGAAAAGTCTATTTGAGTTTTTTACCCATTTTATAAATTGGGTTGTTGCCCTTTTTATTGTTGAGTTCTAAGATTTCTTTATGTAATGTGAATATTAAACCCTTATCATATATGTGGTTTCCAAATATTTCCTTTCATTAATAGGTTGTCTTTTCACTTTCATGACAAAGTCCTTTGATGCACAAACATTTTTAATTTTGAGGAGGTCCCAATTATGTATTTTTTCTTTCATTTTGCTTTGTAAAGTCTAAGAAACCATTTCCTAAGACAAGATCCTCAGGATGTTTCCCTTAATTTTCTTCTAGGAATTTTATAGTCCTGCATCTTATCATTAAGTCTTTGATCCATTTTGAGTTAATTTTTTATGTGGTGTGAGATAGGGGTTTCCTTCATTCTTTTGCATATGGAATCCAGTTCTCCCAGCACCATTTGTTGAAGAGGCTATTTTTTCTCAATTGAGTGGACTTGGTAGCCTTGTCAAAAATCAATTGGCTGTGCATGTGAGGGTCTATTTCTGAATTCACAATTTTATTTTGTTGGTCTATTTATATTTCCTTGGACCAGTACCATGTGGTTATGGACACTGTAGCTTTGTAGTAAGTTTAAAGTAAGGAAGTGTGAGTCCTCTACCTTTCTTCTTCCTTTTTCAAGAATTTTTTAGCTATTTAGTGTTCCGTACACTTACAAATTAATTTGATAATTGACTTTTCCATCCTGTAAATTAGGCAGTTTTTATTTTGATTGGGATTGCAATGAATATGTAAATTATTTTGAATATAATTGACATCTTAACGATATTTAATCTTCCAATTCATGAACACGAGTGTCCTTCCATTAATTTAGGTCTTCTTTGATTTACTTTAGCAATATTTTGTAGTTTTCTGTATACAAGTCCTTTATAGTCTTAGGTAAATTTATTTGTACTTATTTGATTCTTTCAGTTGCTATTGTAAATGGAATGTTTTCCTTGCTTTCTTCCTCATACTAGTGTATAGAAACTAGTGACTGCTGCATGTCAAGCTGGTATCCCACCACTTTGTTAAATTTGTTTATTAGCTCTAGTAGCATTGTAGATTTTTTCAGGAATTTATATAGGATAATGTCATCTGCAAATAATGAAAGTTTTCCTTCTTCCGTTCCTGTTTGGATTTCTTTTATTTATTTTTCTTGCCTAACTGCTCTGCCTAGAGGTTCAGCACAATGTTAAATAACAGTGTTGGTCTTTTTCCTCATCTTGAGTATGATGTTAGCTGTGAGTTTTTCATATATGCCCTTTATCATGTTGAGGAATTTTCCTTCTATTCCTATTTTTTGAAGTATTTTTTATCAAGAAAGGATGTTTTATTTTGTCAAGTGCCTTACTACATCAATGGGGACAATTATGTGATTTTGTGCCTTCATTTTGTTAATGTGGTGTATTATATTAATTGATTTTCTTATGTTGATCTACCCTTGCATAACTGGGATAAAACCCACTTGATCATGGTGTATAATTCTTTAAATATGTTGTTGGATTTGATTTCTTAGTATTTTGTTGAGGATTTTTGCCTTATATTCATAAGAGAAATTGGTCTGTAATTTTCTTCTCCAGGAGTATCTCTATATGGCTTTAGTGTTAGGGTAATATTGCCCTCTTATGATACTTTTTCTTCCTGTGGGATCATTAGTAATATCCCTCCTCTCAATTTTTATTTTATTTATTTGTGTCTTCTCTCTTTTTTTTTTATCAGGTTAGCTAAGAGTTTGTTAATTTTATTGAGCTTATCAAACTTTTGGTTTCATTAATGCTATCTGTTGTTTTTCTTTTAAATTCTCAATTTCATTTATTTCTGTTCTAATCTTTGTTATTTCTTTCCTTCTGCTTGCTTTGAGATTAGTTTACTGTTCTTTTACCAGTTCCTCCAGGGATGCAGTTAGGTCTTTGATTTAAATGTTTCTCATTTAATATAAGCATTGAGGGCTGTAAATTCCCTTTCAGTATTGCCTTCATTGTATTCCATAAGTTTGGATATGTTGGGTTCTTGTTTTCATTTGTCTTGAGATATTTACTGAATTCCCTTGCCATTTCTTCTTTAACACACTGATTGTTTAAGAATATACTTTTTAACTTCCATATATTTGTGGATATTCCACTTCTCTGCCTGTTACTGATTTCCAGTTTCATTCCATTACAGTCAGAGAAAAAGCTCTGAATAATTTCAATATTTTTTAATTTATTGAGGTTTGTTTTGTGACACAATATATGGTTTATTCTGGAGAATTATCCATGAGAACTTAAGAAGAATGTATACCCTGCTATTTGGGGGTACAATATTATGTATATATCTGTTAGCTCTAGTTCATTTATCATATTATTCAAGTTCTGTGTTTTATTATTGATCTTCTGTCTAGATGTTCTATCTATTAATGAAAATGGTGTATTAAAGACTCCACCTATTATTGTAGAAGTGCCTATTCCTTCAATTTTGCCAGTGTTTGCTTCATGTATTCTGGGGCACTTTAGTTAGGTGCATAATTGTTGTTACTCCCTCCTAAATTGCCCCAAGATATTTTATTTTATTAGCATATATGGTCCTTCATTGTCCCTTATAACAGATTTTTACTTAAAGTCAACTCCGTCTAATATTAGTATAGCTACCCCAGCTCTGTTTTTGTTATTATTTGCATGTAATATCTTTTTCCATCCTTTCACTTTCAACCGTTTTGTGTCTTTGGGTCTAAGGTGAGTCTCCTGTAAACATCATATAGTTGAATCCATTCTGACAATCTGTAATCTTTGGGGATTTTAACACATTAATGTTCAGTGTTATTACCATAAAGGCAGTACTTGCTTCAGCCAGTTTGTCCTTTGGTTTTGATATATCATTTTGGGGGGTGGGGGAGGGGGAGTCTTTCTTTTCCTTTGTTGCAATATCTTTTTTTGTTGTTGTTGATCTTTTGTGATGTATTTGATAGCTCCCTTTCTTATTTCTGTTTGTTTATATATATTTTAATTGTTACTTTTTGGTTAGTGTTTTTGTTTGCCAAAGGGCTGCCAATGCAAAGTACCAGAAATGGGTTGGTTTTTATAATGAGGATTTTATTTTGGGTAAAAGCTTGCAGCTCCAAGGCCATAAAATGTTCAAAACAAGGCACCATCAGAGATGCTTTCTCACCAATGTCAGCTACTGTTGATCCTAGTATTCTGCCACATGGCAAAGATGACCACCAACCTCTCTCTACCCATCCACAATCCAGTATCCTGGAGTCCAGTTGTGGGCAACTAGGCATAGAGTTTGTATCCTCAGCTGTGGGCTACTCCATGGACTCAGTCCCTCAGGGGCCTTTTTCTAGAATTGCCTATGTTCTCCTGGCTCTAGACTCCAGGACCTCTCTCAGCTTCTAGGGGCTTCTGTGCTTTCTTGCAGTCCTCTTTCTCACATGGCATGATCAAATATGGTGGTTTCCTTTTTGTGGTGTCTGTCTCTCTTTGTCTCCATTTATATCAGACCTAGCAAGAGGGCAGAGGAACCTAAGTCATATTTCACTGATGTATTCCAGTCAAGAGGATCTCACACCCACAAGAATGGATTAGTTCAAAAACATAATCTTTCTCTTTTTGAGATTCATAAAAGAATTTCAAACTGTCACAGTTAGACTGTGGTTTATATTACACAACCTAAATATATAACCTACTAATTTGAAAAGATATCAACTTAGATTCAATAGCATACACATTCTCTGCCCCCATAACCCTCTGTTCACTCAATTTTGTTTCTGTTTTTTTCACTTTATATTTCATCTTCATTTTCAAGAATTATGCTTTTTTTGTAGTTGTTGTTCAGTTGTATTCTGACTTTTAAAGGAGCTCAAATGTAGGGTTGTATATTGAGGATAGACTACTAATGGGTTTTGCATTTACCCTTTTAATTATGCTCACTGAAGATCTTCATTTCTTCTCATTTTTCCAAGCCACTCTTTCCTTTCATCCTGCAGCACTCCCTTTAGTAATTCTTGCAGGGCAGTCTTTTTTTTTACATATTCTCTCAGTTTCTGTCAATCTGTGAGTATTTTAAACCCCACTTCATTTTTGAAGGACAGTTCCACTGGACAAAGAATTTTGGGTAAACAGTTTTTCTCCTTCAGTAGCTTAAATATATCATATTGGTGCCTCCTCACCTCCATGGTTTAGAACAAGAAATCAAAATTTAGTCTTATTGAGAATCCCTCATATGTGACAAACTGATTTTCTCTTGTTGCTTTCAGAATTCTCTTTCTTTTTGGCACTTTATATTCTGATTAGTATGTATCTCAGAGTTGGTATATGAGGACTCATTCTGTTTGGAGTCCATTGTGTGTATATATACTTCAAAAAAATTGGGAAATTTTCAGCCATTATTTCCTCAAATATTCTTTCTGCCCCCTTTCACAATCTTCTAGGTCACTGATTCTTTCTTTTGTCTGTTAAAATCTGTTCTTGTATGCCTCTAGTGTATTTTAAATCTCTATTATTGTGCCTTTAAGTTCCATCATTTCTGTTGTGTTTCTTTTAATACTTTCAAATTCCTGTTTATGCACACACATTGTTTTCTTAATATCATTTAGCAATATATCTAAATTTTCCTTCATCTCTGTGAATTAATTTAGGAAATTTCTTTGATATTCTTTGAATTGTTCTTCCAAATTCCATATCTCCTCTGACTTTTTAAATTTATTTCATTTACTGAACCATATCTCCTTATTTCTTAATATGGCTTGTAAATTTTTGCTGATGTCTGGACATCTGTTGCTCTTGATGAGTTAACCCTGATGGTTAGTCTCTCCCTCTTTTCTAGGATTTTATTTTTAATTGGCTTCATGTTAAGGCTTTTCTTTGATACTTGATCTAACTTATTCTGGACTTTTACAGTCTCCTGTGTTTAACTGGTCAGGTTTTTCTCAGCTCTTCTTCATCCAATTCTTGCCAGAATATGCAGTACAATTTTTAAGACTGGACTTTTTTCATAATTGTTTCACCTACAGGAGAAAGCTTCCTTTCCTCTGTTCCTTTTCCAAGAATCTTGATCTATTCTGTTTGTTTTTCTGTCAAATATTCTCTCTGGCTCCTATGATTTGTTTAAATTCTTTCCCTCACTCAGTGCACCTTTTTCCTTATCCTTGTCAGTTCTGGGTCCCATCCTGTCTTACAGTAATCTTTTCCTTCACACTCAAGTTCTGAGCACCTGCTGTGTGCCAGGCCTTTTTGAGGCTCTGGGGACACTGAGGTACGTAAGATGCCAATGGTGACCCTGTGGGAGCCAGATAAGGAGACAGCTGGCTCTGTATGGAAGAATTAGGGAAGGTTTCCCCTAATTCTAATTCAGCATTTGAGCTAGAGCAGAATAGGAATAGCTGCCATTTTATGAACTTTGATATATGCAGGCATAAGCACAGTCATATGATTGTTTATTTGTTGAGAATATCTGTTATACCTTTTGCTCCCCTTAAACTTGTCATTTTTATATCATTTTATCTCTTTTCTGAATTGATTGATTAATATATTAATATATTTACTATTCCTTCTTGATTATAATGAATATGATTAATTTATATGATTATTTTGAATATAGGTTTTGCTATATCCCATAACTTAGAAATATTAATAGATGGCATAACAAATTACATTATCTTTAATTTTACATTTGATTTCCTCTTTTATTAAATATTATTTTGAGAAATCAATTACAACACCACATTACTGTGGCATATTAAATCTGTCAATTTTCTCCATTTAGGAAACTATTGAGATTTTTCTTTTTTATGCATCACATATTCACATGTTTAAGGTTTGAAGCAATTCATTTTCTCATCATAATACATGAACCTTGATGTGGCTTTAACAAAAAAAAAAAAATCAGATTATTCTTTATCTTTCACAAAAGAGAGTATTGCATCTGCAAAATATTTATTTTTATATTTATACATTTTTGTCACTATATATTATATTAGGCCTTAAAATTTCATGATAACTATAATTTTGGGGCTAGTTTTAAATTTAAAATGTTAGCCAATGCTTATATTCCAATTTAAAGTTTGATCCCTTGAATTATTTTCTACCTGCTATAAATATTGACAGACATACTTGTTTTGAATATTTCTCAACTTATATATCTAAACTTTCTGAGATGTATAATTTAGGTTTATCAATTGTGAGGCAACATTTTAGTTCTAAAACCTGTTTCAATATTAATAGTTTTCTTTAGCCAATTATCATTTATTTTCATTTATTCGCATAGTTTCAGTTAACTTCTGTGTAATTTTTTACTTTTTTTTAACAAACAGGATTTTTTTTTAATCTTTTTTCCCCCTCTTTATTTGGTAATTGCTTACTCATTTTTGAAAAATGATTTATCTATTATTATGAAAGAGGTGGATATTTGTTAGTCCTTGTTGAAATATTTCAGGCACAGATGAAATGTGCAGGGATGAGGTTAAATTTCCTACAGCTTTACTCTGCCAATTTATGAAGCGAGAAAACTGTCAGTATTAAGAACACAGAAAAGCTAACAAGGTAGGCAATATTCTTTTCTTTCATTCTCAATGTACTCTTTCTGCCTAGAAGTATCCAAATCAAGTTAAAACTAATAGGAAGCAATGCCCTGGACTTGGTTTGGAGGCAGTCCTTATCCTTTATTTCTGGGATAATTGCTAGCATCCTACTGGGGACTTTTTCAGACATACCCTCAAAAGCTGTTACTTCACAAGTGGGAAGTCGTGGGCTGTTTTTATCTTTCATATAACTTGAATTGTGTATGAATTCACAATTTTCTGAATTCTAATA